>JAJDFG010000083.1:2050000-2227500 GCA_021039105.1 Scomber colias
AATCGTTCCCCGGAGCAACTCATGAGAACACAAATGGTCCCCCCCCCCCCCATTTCCAACATAAACGGAGCATCTCATGACTTATACTTGAAAACATATAAATATAATATCAACAATATATACAATAACAAAATAATTGTGATATTAAAGGAATCTTACCATCTGAATGTGGTTACCCTATTTTGAGTGTGCACCTAATCATATGACATTGTTGCTCATTTGTGTCAGAGAAGATGAATAAGAATTCCCATTACAAGGGCAACTAGGTTAGGGGGAGGGCTGTGTGTGTCTAAGAGAAGGATGAGTGAGTTAGAGAAATTAGTCAAAAGTGGGAGTGAGGTCCCAGCTTCACTCTCACTAGCTTCAGTGTCCGCTCTCACATTACCTTTTGAAATTGGGTCAGTGTGGTTTGTGTGCGCTGCACATTTGCAAACAGCTATGGCTTTGGGTGGAAGTATGGCATCTAACAGCTCAGCAAACAGACGGTGGTTCAAAATTGGCTTTCCATCAGATTGGAAGCATAGAAAATTCCTCAAGAGTCCCCCAAAGTCGTGCACTACACCAAAAGCATAGCGTGAGTCATTGTGTACTGTGACTGTTTTACCTTTGGCGGCCATACAGGCTTCAGTTAAGGCAATGAGCTCAGCCGCTTGGGCAGAGAGGTTACATGGAAGAGGGCCAGAAGAGACAACATGGGAGTCAGTGACAACAGCGTAACCAACTTTGTTCGTTCCTGTGGAGGGACCACGTGATGCTGAACCATCTACAAAGAAAACAAAGTCAGAGTTAGGTATTGGGGTGTCCTTGAAGTCAGGACGAGGAGTGCATTGCACATGCAGCTCCGCCAGGCAATCGTTCTCTCCTTCACCTGGAAGTGGTAGAAGAGAAACTGAGTTAAGGACAGCACAGTGTTTTACAGTGACATTGGGTATGCCTAGAAGTGTGTTGTGATATCTAGATCTAGATAATCTGGCTGCAGTCAGTTGCAATGTTTTTTGATCGTTCAATATGAGTTGAACTGCATGTGGAACTAAAAGAGTTACGTCAGAGTAGACTACAATGTCACGTGAGGCAAGTAGGGCCTTTTCTGCCGCTGCCACGGCTCTTAAGCACGGGGGAAGGCCTGCAGCGACAGGGTCTAACTTAGCAGAGTAGTACGCCACTGGGCGTAGTTGATCATCATGTTTTTGTAAAAGAACAGAAGTCATACAACCTGTATGCTCATCAACAGTTTGGGTGAAAGGCTTAGTTGGATCTGGCAAACCGAGAGTAGGTGGGCTTTGGAGAGCTCATTTGAGTCTCAGGAATGCTGTTTCTACCGTTGAGGAGGCTGTCAGTTTGTCCCCGCGTATTCTTTTAATGAAATAGAAGGAGAAGCATTTTAGTTCAAAACAATCAGTTTTATTTTAACACCAGTAGAATGTGCAATGTTACAGAGCTCTGGGTCTGACTTATAGCATCCCTGACAAGCAACAGAGTTTTCATCAGTTCACGAAGTCTGACTGTTATTTAGTTATTTAGATAGTGTTAGTGCAATTATCAAAACCAGAATATCATCAGGGTGACTTTTGAACACTGGAAATAAATCATGTATTCATCCAGGCAGCAGTCCAGTGGCACTCAAAGTTTACATATAATATTAGTAATAAAAACAATAAAACAATAAAACAACAACACAACAACTTCAAGTCCCCCTTTTGATCTCATTTTACTGAGATCAACCAAAATAGCTGTTTTCACACTGCTTCATCTTCCCACTCTGCACAGGCCAGTGCAGAATCATCAGTGGCTGCAAGCAAAGGCATCTGATAAGAAGGGGGGTTGGGATAGTCCTTCTTTTCAATGGCTGCAATGATAATGCGGTTACACAGAGATCTTATGCATGGGATACAACAGCATCCAACCAGCACCATTACACACATCATACCAGCAAGGGACACAAACACAGACACCAAAACACCTTTCCATTTACCGAACCATTTGTCCAGAATATCAGCTATGGGGTTGGACACTCCTGAGTTCTCTGCCATCTCTGTAGAGAGGGTTCTCAGGTGGGACAAAGCTCTGGTCACGGAGCCATCAGGGGCTGTATTGTTAGTAATGAAAGTACAACATTGTTCTCCAAACGTGTGTGTGTGTGTGGGTTGCTGGACCTGATCCTCGGATGCCGGGGTTGGTGAGCAGTTCAGGTGGAGCAGCTAGATCTCTCTCCATCCTGTGCTGAAACTCCCACCACAGTGGAGGTGCTGCAATGATCAGAGCAGCCAAAACAAACACACCAATCCATCCCCACTTGGTTTGGGGGATGCACATGATTACTTGCTATATATGTGTGTCCAATATAATGCTAAAGTTATGATAAGCACAATAATAAAAAATATGATTAAGACAAAAAGAACACGACCTTGTCAGCGATGGGATGTCCTCTCCGTCACCTGGTATGGTCCGGTCCACCTTGGCTCCGACCACTTTCGCTTAAAGACTTTTAGCAGAACCCACTCGGTGTCTCTCGGTGGTGGCGCTTTTTCCTCTCCACCTTTTATCTCAGCAACCTGTTTGGAGAAGACTGAGACAAGTGCGGTGAGCTGGTCATAGTATGGTTTATACTCAAGAAATGGAGTGATTTGAGAGATTACACCACCAGCTCCAGGTCCTGGAAATTGTTGTCCACACATAAGTTCATATGGTGTAAATCCTGTAATAGAGTTTACTGAGCTCCTGATTGACATCAAAGCTATAGGTAGAGCATCCACCCAATTAAGCTTACTGTCTGCACAGATTTTCCCAATTTTTCCTTTTATGGTCTGATTCATCCTTTCATCTTTGCCCTGAGACTGGGGATGATATACAGTCCCAAAAGCATGCTTTAGGCCTAGCTGAGCTTCTACAGCCTGTAGGTGTTTGTTCTTGAAATGTGTGCCGTTATCTGATCTTATCTTTTTGGGAAATCCATGCGTGGGGATGTACTGATTCAGTAAGAATTTGACTACTGTGAGTGCATCCTCTTTCTTTGTAGGTACAGCCTCAGGCCATCCACTGCTACCAAGAGGTACCTGTACCCTCTAGCATTGGTCAACATGTCTGTATAATCAATAATGATTTCCTGTCCTGGCAGGGAAGGTAATGGAAATTTGCCTTGGTGTGGTTTGATAGTTGGTTTTACATTATAGGCCTTTCATGTGCTGCACTCTCTGATGTGATTTTCAATTGCTGCAGGTAGATAAGGATGCCACCAATGAGTCAGGTGATGTTTCATTTGAGTATTGCCACAATGAGTTAACCCATGTGCTTCCTGGAGCACAGCTGAGGTGAGTCCCGGGGGAAGTACTGGCCTCCCATCCGGTGCTCTCCAAATTCCCTCACTCTCTCTGGCTCCTTTATTTATCCACACACTCTTCTCTTGAGGAGATGATTTTTCCTGTTCTAATAATACTACATCTTCCTCACAAGGGGAAGCATCAAATCATGAATGGTCTTTTCTGACTGTATCATAGTGTACTGCACACCATATCCTGCTTCCTGTTTTGCTGCCTGGTCAGCAGCGTCATTTCCCTTTGCAGTCAGTGAGTCAGTTTTGTCATGTCCCTTGCATTTAATTACTGCAATCAGTCTGGGTTTCATTAAGACTTCTGCCAGTCGTTTGATGTCTTTTTCATGTTTGATAGGGGTTTTAAATCCTGCTCTCATCCACTGGCTCAGTTCCACCTGTATTGCTCCTACAACATATGCTGAGTCTGTGTAGATGTTAACGCTCTTTCCCTCAGACCATTCTAATGCTGCTATCATTGCTTGTAGCTCTGCTAGTTGTGCTGACTCTTTGCCTTTCACTTTCCCTGAAAGTATTGTCTCAAACCCTGCTGGTGTTGTTCTTACTACCGCCCATGCTGCTTTCAGACCTTCTGTTGGATGTCTGAAACAACAGCCGTCAGTAAACAATGTCTCCTCAGCTCTATCTATTGGCTCTCCCTCTAAGTCTGATCTTATCCTGACATCTTTCTGCACCCTTTCTTCACATACATGGGGTTCCCCTTCTCCCATATTGTCTGCCATTTAATACCCTCATGTGTGAATGTTATGTGTGGTGCAGTTAGGGTTTTTTCAAGCCTTGTTTGTCTTAGTGAGGTCATAGTGAATGCTTGTGAGTTCACATATGCCACTACACTATGTGTGGTGAGTACTGTTATTGGATGTCTCATAACAATGTGTGCTGTTTTGTTCAAAATTTTTGCCACTCCTGCTGCATGTCTTGTGCATGGTGGTTGTCTGTTCTCTGTTGCATCTAGCGTGACGCTTGCATATGTCAGTATCTTCCTATCACCCCCCTTTTTCTGAAAAAGCACTCCGTTAACAGAGCGTGGTTTTTCAGAAACATCCAAATAGAACGGGAGTGTGTAGTCTGGCACAGCCAGTGCAATGGCATTTGACATGAGCTGTTTGAGAGTGATAGAACTCCGCTCAGCAACTTCATCCCATTCTAATGTGGCTGTGAGGTTAGGCATACCTTTGGAATTAACCATAGCACGTAGTGGTGCAGTGAGTTCAACATAGGCTGGTACAAAATGTCTGCTATATCCTGTCAGGCCTATAAAAGAAAGCATGTGTTTGACCTTTCGTGGTTTTGTGTGGTGTAGGATTGAGTCTTTGTGTGCTCGGGACAAATCTGCGCAACACCACGTCTGTGGCTGCTAGACACACTGATGGTGAGGGGGAAGCTATCAATAGATCATCAACATACTGTACTAACACAGAGCCCTGTGGTAGCTCAACTCCTGCAAGGAGATCCTTCAACACATGGTTGAAGATCCCTGGTGACAAAATGAAACCCTGTGGGAGTCTGCTGTATGTGAACTGTCGACCCTGATATGTGAATGAGAAAATGTGTGTTAACCACTGATGAGAGGGAGTTACTCTGGACAGAACAATGTATGGATTGGGTACTGGCAATGTAGCTGTGGTGATGATGGCATTAATGCTGCGTAAATCATGAGCCATACGACATTTGCCAGTGTTTTGCTTCTCCACAGGTAGAGTAGGTTTATTCCAATTACTACTGCTGTCAATTAGCACACCAGCAGCTAACAAACCCTCAATGGTGTCTGCAATGCCCTCTTCAGCTACCTGTTTATGGGGATACTGGTTTAACAAAATAGGTCCTGCATCTGGCTTAACATCAAAAGTAATAGGATCAATAGTGGAGCAAAATCCAACATCTGTCGGTCCTGATGACCACAGAGAAGGTGGCAGAGCCTCTAGCATACTAGAGGAGTCAGGATGATCAATTTTCTCTCTGCCATGAAATTGTTCGATCTGCCTTTGCTCCAGTAGAACAGAATCTACTGCTGTTTTGGTGATTTTGTAAGCTTTTTCAGACTCAGAGTATGAGAGCTGTGGGATCTGTGTTGTAACCCAATCAGAGACTTTTAACAGTCTTTTTGTCATGGGACTTAATTCTTTGGCTTGATGGTCAGCATGTACGGCCAGAGTGATGTGCGGGGCTGCTTCAGCAGCCATTTCATATATTTTTATTAATTCATAGGGTAAGGTTACTGCAGAAGCCACTCCCTCAGGACCCGCAAACAAACAGGTGGATGTCACCTCCGACCCGTTACCCTCCACATCCATAAAGGCCCATGATACACCCAATTCTCATCGCGATCATAGAACAGAGTTACTTGGAGAGGATCAGGTGGGGGAGCATACGGATGCAACATGTGCAGCCAGGTTTTCCATTCGGTGTACAGATAATGCACCCCACCCCCTTTTGACTCTTCAGGCTGTACCAACCCCCAATAAATGTCTGCCCATTGCCCCTCAGCCCCTGGTGAGTTATCTGGAGCCAAAAACATCTGGGAATGCGATGTAATCTGTCCAACTGAACAGTTAAAAGACTTTCCATTAGGAAATGTAACCACTAGGCCATCAGGGCCGCACAAAATAGAGGCTCCACTGCGCACCAGTAAGTCTCTTCCCATTAGATTGACAGGGCACTGAGGGGAAGATACATATCTGTGAGTTAAACATTGTCCAGCTATCAGGGTCTGTAAAGGGGCAGTTAAAGGCAGCAGATTAGGTTGTCCCGAGAAGCCAGTTAATTCAACAGTGTCTGTAGTCATTTTGGAATTAGGCACGCTACAGTTAAGTGTAGAGTACCTTGCCCCAGAGTCTCTCCCCCAGAGTCTCTCCAATATTTTGACTGAAAGATAGGGATCTGCCAGCACTATCTCAGAGGCTCCTGGGCATCTTCATTGTCCATGAGGTGGGTCTATCCACTCAGGAGTTGGATAGAGATCGGGGTCGTTGTGGGGGCTGAGGGCATGGTACTGACTGCCTCTGGGGGTGGTAGCTGCATTAGGGGCTTGGTGAGGGTTAGGTCGACGCGCAGCATGTGGGGGCGGGCCATGGTTCTGATGGGGTTCATAATAACCTGGGGTTGGATTGATGGGACAATCTCTAGCCCAGTGACCTTCCTGGTGACAATACCAGCACGCCCTGGATCTCTGCTGCTGTCCTCTCCCTTGTCCCTGTCCCCTGGCCTATATCCTCCCCTCCCCATTCCTGATCTACGCTGAGGACGGGCAGAATACCACTGAGGCTGCGTGGGCGGAGACACTGGCGCAGGAGGTGCCACTATCTGCTGTGGACCTGACTGTGGAGTCTCTATAGGCTGCTGCTACGGCCCTTTTTGCCCTCGTTGAGCTTATTACACTCATTTGTTAGTTGCATTTTAACTAACTGGGCTGTGTTAGCAGATTGTTCATCAGCCAACGCTTTTTGCTTCGCTTCCTCTTGCCGCACATGATGAACTAGATGCTTTTCCCACTGTACTGTGGCGCATCCTTGTAAGTCAGGATTTGCTGCCATCTGTATTTGTACTGAAAAGCTATCTTAGACTGTATGCCTAACATACAGTCTAAGATAGCTTTTCGGAACAAAGATGTTTGCAGCGCGTCGTGGCTGGGGAGAGCCCCTGCCACGTTTAGCCAAATTTCAGTGCATCTCATTAGAAACTCTGGCATGCTCTCATTATCTTTTCTGCTAAAGGTTAGGGAGTGTAAGGCTCCCTCTGGCACTGGATACATTTCACGCATTGCACCACCTACTGAGGTGGAGTGCAGGAGAAAGTTAGCTTCATCCCCCAACCCGTATGTACCAGCATTCATCTCAATTTGTTGTCTGGAATGGGCGAGGATCTGGCGGCCAATTAAAGCCCTCCAATCTCCCATGGCTAAAGTTTTTCCCTGTGTCAATTGATCTCATTTGCTCATCCACTTATTCCCTCCCTCAGCAGAAGCAGGCATTTTCTCTAAAATGCAGTTCATATCTGTGAATGAGAACGGCTGATAAACTGTGCTCCCGTTCCCCTTAGTTAGCAGAGGGAAATTCCCTGCTGCAGGTGGAGTTTTAGGTGTAGCTTGCAACAGGTTGGGGTGATGTGTTTTTAACTTTGTCTGTGTCTGGGTTCGTGTGCGACTAGATATGGGGAACTCTACTCTCTCTGCAGCTTCCGCTCTAGCTTTCATCTCAGCTCTCTTGTGCTTCTGCTCACTCTCGAATCTATCCCTGTGAAGGTCGGTATAGCTCATCACCCCCCTAAAGGTACATGCTACTTCTCCCCCTCCACAATCTCCTTCCTCTAGTTCTTCCTCCCCATGTCTGTGCAGATCTTCCCTCTCGTCCTCCTCTCTGCTCCACTGTGACTGCATGTCTTCCTCATCTGACCCTTCCTCTTCTTTTCTACCGCTGGCTGCACCCTGTGTGGAAAACTGCACCTTGTATCTTTGTTGCCTGTCAGCAAATGGTTCAGTACTAGGCCATATTTCCCCCTGCTTCTCTGTCCATGTCAGAGTTTTAGTTTTTGGTTTTATATTTTTAGGAGTGGAGGTTTGCATGCGCAAGAGTGGGTTATCATACGGATCACTACGGGGCACGGGGTTGCTAGGAGCCTGCAGTGCAGTCCCGTTTAAGTCAATCAATGAACGTTCTAGATCTAATATCCTTCTAGCTGTAACTTCTGCCTCCTTATCAAACGTTTCTCTCTGCTTGTCCATTAACTTCCTTATATCATCTAACTGTCTCCCTGCATCGTCAGTCTGCTCAATATCAAGCACTCCTCCTACAACCTCGACTAATGGGGCCTGTATGACACTCTGAGGTTTTTCTGTATATTGGGGCGGAGCAGTGGCAGAAGGGGTCGAGATTGTCACTACTGTGGTGAGTGGGGTCAAGTCTGGGTACAGTGGTTTTGCTACTGCGTCCCCTGGTGGGCCGCTTTTAGTCACAGTCTGAGTCGGAGTGTTTATTTTTTCTCTGTTCAAAGAATTATTCACTGCCATACAGGCAACAGTCATACTATGAACTACTGCTCGCTTATCTTCTTTCTCCTGTAACTCTCTCTCCCACTTCTTTTTAACCCTCCACCAGGGCTCCCTCTGCCTGTGATCATTCACCAGCACTAGCAGAGTCCTCTCTGTCCTAGCCAAATATGATAACAATGACTTCTTCTCTAACTCCCTAGGTACGTGACCTTGCTCCTTGAGCCAAGACCAAATACCATCCACTTCCTTCAGTCTCTTATCTCTCTTTTTGCTAGAAAATCCACTTGCTGGCTGCTGTCTTATCAACTTCCACTGTCCTTCAAGTGAGGTCCGGAGCACAGCCTCCGTACTCTTCACACTCTCTCACAAACTCTCCGTCCATCTTAACACACTTTTTCTGTTTTCGTACTACTGCACAAAGTTAGAGATAATAATTACAGCACATTTCGTACTACTGCACAAAGTTAGAGATAATGATTACAACACATACAAGTTCAGTGTGAATGACTCCTCTTGGTCAGTTATTCCGTGCAAAACATTGCCCAGTGAAACAAGCTTCTAGGCTGAGCTAACCTCAGTCCGGTCTCACTCTCGGGGTCCTATCCCAGGCTTCACACGAAAACTTTTTAGACACACTTTCCCCGTATCCAACCACCCTTTTCCCCACAGAGCAGCCTCCGAGCGAGATGTCAGAGAATCTCACGAAAAGCTTGGTGACTGAAAAACCTCCCACACAATTTCCCTCTTTTGTTATTCACACAATATACATAGACATTTTATACATGTAGCGCTACTTTTATTTAACACTAGGTTGCTGCTTTTATGCCGACTTAACGGACAAAGGGCTCGAGACCTAAACCTATCAGGTTTCTGCTTTTATGCTGACTTAACGGACAAAGGGCTCGAAACCTAAACCTGTTTAAACTGCTTTCGTGCCGACTCTAACAGACACAGGTTTTTTAAAACCTTTGGGTTACTTCGGCATGTCCGTAACACAATTCCCGTCTCGAAGCTCCCTCTTCTGGTACTTTCAGGAACCAGCGACCTGGGAGTCCTATAAGACTCCTATTTACTCTGCCATCCTATATAAAACAGAGCCGGGACAAAATTTCAACCGTTGGATAAACCCTATGCTTGCACACTCTACTGGTCTTACACTATACTAGGACGAACCACTCACAAGTGACTTCAAAACAGATTTAGTTGTTGCCAATTGCAGAACTTTGTTATAACAGGTGTCTGCTTACATTAGTTTTTTCGTTGGCCAACGAAGTTTTGCTGTCACTCGCGCTGCTCGTCTGTTCTGGAACACGCCTTCTACTTCTCCTTTTTCATCACATCGGAGGTCACCATTTTGTTGAGGAGGCTGTCAGTTTGTCCTCGCATATTCTTTTAATGAAATAGAAGGAGAAGCATTTTAGTTCAAAATAATCAGTTTTATTTTAACACCAGTAGAATGTGCAATGTTACAGAGCTCTGGGTCTGACTTATGGTATCCCTGACAAGCCACAGAGTGTTCATCAGTTCACGAAGTCTGACTGACTCTCTTCCCTGACCCAGTGTTTTACAGCGTACAGCAATAGGTGTAACGCAAGGCGGCGTCCTACTTCTGATTGGCTCAAGATGTGTCATTCCTTCTCCTCGTGATATCTGACTCCATCCGTTGTTGTGATGCCTTAGAGTGCAACCTGAAACACAACTGTTAAGAGACAAACATCCTACTTTCACATACTTGCTGAGAACACATTAAAGGTAATCTTTTCACGCTCCGTATTTTTCCACTTCAAGCTACATTGTGTTTTTTTGGTACAGTGGTGTGACTATGGCAATGGCAAAGACAATGCAAGCATTCACTTCTTATCACTTATAAAAACCCTTATTAATTAGTGCAACATAGTTCCCTTTAATCATCACAGTAATTTCCCGTATACTCAGCAGATTAAACAATGCAACAGTTTAAGGCTACATGAAAATAATATAACAACTTCAATATATTGACACTCTTACTGCTCAAATGCAGGCAGAGGTGTGTGTGTGTGTGTGCACTGTGTTGTGTGTGTGTGTGTGTGTGTGTGTGTGTGCGTGCGCACTGTGTTGTGTGTAAAGTGCTGTAGTGTGCTACTCTCTGCTTACATCTCCTGTCACACATGATACTGACCAGTAACATGTACTTAATACTGCAAAAGTAAAAGTAATTTAGTTAGTGTTAGTGCAATTATCAAAACCAGAATATGATCAGGGTGACTTTTGAACATCTCTGGTCATGGAGCCATCAGGGGCTGTATTGTTAGTAATGAAAGTACAACATTGTTCTCCAAACATGTGACATATACCTCCTTTTTCTGCTAACAACATGTCAAGAGTCATCCTGTTCTGCACTGTCATAAGGGATGTTGAAGCTAACTGCTCTGATAGCCCTGCTACAGCATCTCTAGTGGCATTAAACAAACTACCTTGGGGGTCCATTCAACGCTGGCGTGGGTGGCCAACCCTCGTCCATGAATTGGAGTGGAGCCTCGAGGACAGAGTAGTCAAGGATGAAGTTCCTGCAATAGGAACACATATCCAGAAAAGACATCATCTGTTTCTTTGTAACAGCTAGGTGTTTTAGCAGAGATAATGAGTCTCTGCTGCACTGTTCAAGTGTAGGGGAACACATAAGCAAATCATCTACATTAGGGCTGCAACAACGAATCGATAAAATGGATAAAAATCGATTATTGAAAGTGTTGGCAACAAATTTAATTATCGATTCGTTGTGTCGCGTGATTACTGCATTACTTGCCAAGTCGCGGAGCAGTTCAGACGCAGAGCCGGTATCGGCAGAAGTGGAGAAAACAGTCTGCCAAAAAATCTTCTAAAGTGTACGAGTAGTTCAGGCTACATAAAACTATGAAGTGTGTGCTGCTGCATCCTGCCGAGGTTTACACGAAGTGCGCATCATATCATTTACGCGTCATATTAATGATATAATGTCACTGTGTGGATCATTAACCTTGTTGCAGTGTGCTCCCTGGTTATAGTAAGTGAACTATCAGCTTCTACCTGCTCAGATCTCACAGTCAGCAGTAGAAGTGGAGGAGAGCAGCAGGGGAATCTAGCGCACATTAGCGTGATCAAGGAACCTTTTCTGGCACATAACCTTGTCTTTCTGGTGAGTAAATTCAGGAATAATAGATCCTCACCGCCGACAGTGGGCGTAATAGACGTATTAACAGGGCAGGTGCTTACCACGGTAGGATCGGGGAAGCTCCGGGTCTGGGATCCATAGAGACTGTAGCAGACAGTCCTTGTGCACATTAAGCTTTGAATATTACCATCAACAATGGTTTAGTTTTAGGTTTAAAGTTCTAAGAATGCAGGGGTATAGAATATTTTTACATTCCACTCTCAAGAAAGAAAAACAATTAGTAAAAATTAAATTAAATTAAAAAGAAAATGCTTTAAAGAAAACTATCAGTAAATATCTACACTTAATTAGCTGAATTAGCAATAAATAAAAAATAAAAATCCAAGGTCCTTATAAATCTACCAAAAGAGAAGAAGCAACTAAAAATCTAAAACAAATTTCATTTTTTCTTCTCCATTTTCTTTGCAACAATGGGTCCAACTAACAGTAAAAGAAGAAATCAGTCAGTCAAAACAAAAGATAAAAAGGAAAATGTTCAAAGCAAATTGGGGAGCTTATGCTTGTTGGCTTGATGAAGCCAACATCAGGGACAGAATACAGAAGGCAGGGAAAGCTACACTAACCTCTGCATCTCAGTGTCTCAAACTAGATCCTGATCTGGACTCTGCTCCACCCAGAAGACAGCCAGCACCAGCTGTGGACCAAGGAGGAGCAGCCAGCGCTCCGGAAATGATGACAGCCACAGCCATAACCACACCATCACAGCCACCATACACTACAAAATATTGTGCACAGCACACCCCTTCCCCATGGGACGAAAGCAGAACACGATTGCACTGGCACTGTTTTCAAGTCAACAGACTACTCAGACTCCATGTTAGTTGCACCAATGGTTGAAGTAGCTGGAGGAGATGGAAACTCTCAGCTAATCTTCAGACCATGGACATACAGCGACATGAAAGAAGCTGCCACTCACCTCCCTTCAGTCCAAAATGGGGGAGATGACATGAAGGGAAGCGACGAGGACATCACAACAAAGGACAGGTCAGGCCTGTTTCACGTGTGGAATGATGAGACATTGGGGCTAAAGACTGTTCGAAAAACAAGGAAAATGAGAACGAGATCCCACATGAAACCGAGGCTGATTGAGTAGGGGTGGAGCAGAGGACAGTGATGGACTCATCTGGTTATGACGCAAGGGCTGAGACAGCAGATCACGCCACACAGCAGATAATTAGAAATGCATCCACTGACATGCAAAACACAACAGAAATAGGCACACACAGCAAGCAACAACTTGTCTCACCAGCCATTCAACAGAAGAAAGAATTTCTGAAATTGGTATTTGTTTTAGTTTTATTTGTTTTGGTTTCCACTTCCCAATGTATTCTTGTGACAAGAATTCCCCAAACAAATTCCTTTGTCAGATATGGTAGGGAAGACCTAATGTATGCTTCTCAGTGGAGGATTCCAGACACTGCACTCAACTCTGTCAACAACACACTGATACAGGAGGCCGCAGGGAGCAGACAGTGAGTTTGAGGAAACATGGTATCAGACAGATCAGGACAGACACACACTCAGACTAAACTGGTTATACTGGCCCTGTAATCAATGTGCTGTGTCAGTAACTCTGTCTAATCCATCTTTGTGTATCCAAACTCTGTTCAGGATACCACACTCTGACCCCCATGTTTCACTGGTCAAACCCAAAAATAAAAGGTGGGAGGACTTGGGACCTTGGATAAAAACATGCAATGAGGCCTCCGGGTGGGAAAAAAAACATCCGATTCTGATGTTGATTTCCATCCGCTTCTAAAGGTGCACCGAAAAAGGTTTTCTGCTGTAGTGACTGTGGAAAAGACTGTTGAGCTCATTCCAGACACACATTTCCAAACAACCACAGAGGTGAAAGATTTCTTTGATTCATTCTTCGGCAATCACATTCTCATAAAATACGTCTCTAAAATTCCAGAGTTAAGTCAGGTACCATCATGTTTATGGGCAAAGCACAAATTTGATGTAGGACTGATTAAAGGCCGAACCAGTTGTGATCACACCAAAATCTTTGACCATGCAAAATCAATATCCTTGAAGCAGGAGTAATCGTTACATATGAAAAATCTCCTGTACAAACACCAATTTTTCCTGTAAAGAAAATCAGAGATGCTGAGCAACCCGATAAGTGGAGATTTGTACATAATCTGCAAGCAGTAAATGCAGCAGTCCTCGTGCACACACCAAATGTACCAAATCCACACACAATTCTCTCTCAAGTTCCATCTGACAGTAAATGGTTCTCTGTTGTTGACGTCGCAAATACATTTTTCAGTATCCCAGTGGATAAAGATAGCCAATTTTGGTTTGCTTTTTTATTCAAATCCAAAATGTACACTTTTTTACGGCTCTGTCAAGATTACACTGAATCTCCAACCATTTTTAATGCAGCATTAAAAGACAACCTAGATTCACTCAATTTATCAGCTGGTAGTGCTCTTTTGCAATATGTGGATGACCTCATCATTTGCTCTCCCACACAGGAAGCCTGTGTACAAGACACACTCGCTCTCCTGAACCATTTGGCTGATAATTGGCGAATTGAAGCAATCCAAAACATTCCCCAGCCAGACACAAAGAAACAGGATATGAGTTTTTTAGGAATGACGTCATATTGCAGACAGTAGATCCCAAACTATGCAGAAATTTCTCGCTCATGGGAGGAGCCTCATAGCAAAAGACACCTGAGGCTGTAAAATCCTTTGTTGATTTGAAATTGGCATTACAATCTCCCCCAACATTGGGCTTTCCAGATTGCACCAAACCATTCACACAGACTGTTGACAAACAGGGTGGGTACAGGACTTCCATACTGACACAAGACCATGGGGGACGACAGAGACCTGTAGCCTATTACTCATCAAAACTTGACTCAGTTGCTGCAAGACTTCCTACATGTCTAAGAGCTGTGGCAGCTGCTGAAAAAGCCGTGATAGCCTCACGTGACATTGTAGGCTATGCTGATCTCTCTACCACATGCTGTTTCAATGATTTTGCTTGAACAGAAAACTTCCCACCTGTCAACAGGAAGGTGGCTCAGATATAATACAATTCTGCTTGACATGCCTAACATCACTGTTAAAAGATGCAATGTTCTTAACCCTGCAACTCTTCTCCCTACACCAGACAATGGACAACCACATGACTGCGTGGCAGTAATAACTGAAGCTTTCTTCACCAGACCTGATCTGCAGGACACACCTTTGCAGAATGCTGACCTGGAACTGTTTGTGGATGGTTCAACCTCGAGAAACTCAACAATCGGTAAAAATCAAACAACACAACATGACACAATTGTTGCACAGCCACTCCCCTCAAATTATTCTGCACAAGTGGCAGAATTAATTGCAGTGACAGAAGCTTGCAAGATTGCAGCTAACAGAACAGCCAACATATATACTGACAGTAGATATGCATGGGGAGTGGTACATGATTTTGGCCGTCTTTGGGCCAATAGGGATTTTTTAACATCCACAGGCAAACCTATAGCCCATCATACCATTGGTTGCTGCACTTCTCGATGCTGTCCTCCTTCCAAAACAGGTCGCTATCTGCAAATGCCAAGCACACACAAATATTGATTTTGTTTCACAGGGGAATGCCAGAGCTGTTGCTGCAGCCAAGGCAGCGGCACAGCTAGATAACACTAACAACAACATACAATATTTTGCCGTTGTTGACTCACCACTAACATCCACAGCTGATTTGCTGGAGCTACAGGTCAGAGCCAGCCCTGAAGAGAGGATGGCTTGGGAAAAAAAGCAGAATGCTTTTTTGTGGTGGTAAGTGTGGTACGGGCCAAATGGTAGACCATGTTTACCCAAATACTTATTTCCTTATTATGCTAAGTTGTCACATGGGAGGGTTGATGTGTCAAAAGGGGGTATGATGAGTGAAATACAGAGGTATTGGTTCACAAAAGGGTTCTCTAACTTCTCCCAAAAATGTTTTTTTATCAAAGCTGCGTGATCTGTGCTACTAACAATGGAGGCAGAGGGAAAGAAATACTGTTTGTTTTTTTGTTGACATGTTTTCCAAATTGGTAGAGGCTTTCCCCACTTCTAAACAGGATTCAGCAGCAGTAGTAAAAGCTTTAATCAGAGAAAAAATTCCCAGATGGGGAATTCCAGGTAAAATCTTGTCTGACATTGGTACACCTTTCGTGAGCACGGCCCTGAAGAGCGTGAGTGAGTATTTTGGCATTGAAATGAGGCAACGTTGTGCTTATCACCGAGCCAGCGGGGGGCTGTTGAAAGAGAGTATGGTGCATTGAAAGGGAAGTGGGCTAAATGTTGTGAGGAAACTGGTTTAACTTGGACAAAAGCATTACAATTGTTTTGATGCACATGAGGGCTTGGGTCAGAAGCAGAAATGGCCTCGGCCCATTTGAAATCCTCTTCGCACAGCCAATGAATACAGGGATTGGACCGGTTAAGAGGCAACTCCTCCATACCAGCCAGTGCGAAGATGAAATGTTACGTTATTGTGCAAACCTGTCCTCTGTACTTTCTGATACCCACAAACAGGCTAAGGATGCCCTACCAAAGCCACGGAACGAAAACTACATACTACATGACCTGGAATCAGGAGATTGGATCAGTGAGGGATCTGAGGAAAGAGCTGGAAAGCACACAGGTGGAACGGACCATTCCAAATCCGCCTCACCAGGGAAACAGCAGTGAAAGTTGCAGAATGGACCACCTAGATACACGCCAGCCACTGCAAACGCGTTCCTGAGCCCACGGACGAGACACCATCAAGTGTGCAGAGCAGTGAACCAACACTTTCCCCCGCCTTGAACTGCGAGTGAAGGAGGGGTGTGGTTAAAAGTAGGACCACACAACTGCAGAAAGAAGAGGGAATTGCTGCCTGAGTTTATTCACCCCCTAGCCTGAGGATTCATTTCCTGGTACGCTGTAGTAGTATCGACAACCATAAGGATTACAAACGACAGCTGCTATGGCTGCACACAACTTCCTCTTAGCTCTTAACTCTGTAAATATACCACTTTATCCACATTTCTAACCTTTATAGGCGAGAAAATAGCCCTTTAGATCCACAATGTGACGCTAATTTGTCCAAATAACATCTGCTTAAAGTTTTGTTCCTGCGAATTCAGAGCCACTCAAGTTAGCCGTAGCGAGTAACATACTTCCGGTAATTTTCACAAAATAAAACATCCGTTGCCTTTTATTATTAAGAAAACCATAACGATAGAGTTGGTGCTTTTATTTTGAAAACAGGAAGCGAACATACCCTCTCTGTAACTAACTTGAAACCACCGAGGTACATTACATTGTAACGGCAGTGGGAGTAGCAGTTAAACCTGTTAAACTCCAATGTCCCCCAATTGGGAGACCCTGAGACTTTCCGCAGCAAAAGGCATAAAACGCTGGCGTAATTATGTAGCAATACAGTCATACTGCACATCAAATTAAAGAGGACAAACTCCGCTACAAGCACGTCATTTTTACACACACCAAACACAACTCAAACACCAAGCATATTAATGATCAAATATCAAAATCCGAATAGTGTCAGAAAGTCAACCCACTCTCCACATTTCCATTGCTACCGTTTTGATACTTCATGGTACACAAACAAATAGCATCTCATATGAAAGCTAAGACCCTGGCGAGTTCAACAGTGCCACTATTATTGCGCTAAGAACTCAGTGAACCAGCAGCCAAAGAATACAAAGGTAAACAACCACTTATTTACAGTGACTAACAGATATTCTGTCTTACCTTCGCAGTTTTGTGATGAAAAGTTGTACTTGAGAGCAAAAAACGCTGGTTTTAGTAAGTCCAACATGGCTCTGTTTGTTTACAACTCCATTTCACCCAGTGCCAGCCTACAGTAGCTGTGCAGGAACAACAGACAACCCTGGCAACCTGCAATTCCGGCCGCTAATTGGCTGGTACAATGTACACAGAACGTGTCAGAAAGTCATTGTCAAACCCGTCAAAACATTTTAAAAATATTAATTCAGACTAAATTCTTTTTTTTTATGGAAAAGCAATACTTTCATTCTGTACCCCTCAAAATGCCCCGTGGGTGTATTATTTAAAAGAAATATAGCTTTTAATAAATATTCTACATATTCAACCTTTAACTAGTTATCCTCTCGGATAATAAAACTAGCAGTAGTGGTAGTAGTAGGTTGTAAACCTGCAACGTAAACACAAAACAAGGTATTATTCCCCAAATAACACACTTATCCTTACACTCTTAATTTTAATTTTTTTTTTTTTTTTTTTAAGTATATTTTTTGGGCTTTTTGCCTTTAATGGACAGGTTAGTATAGATAGACAGGAAACAGGAGGCAGAGAGGGGGGAATGACACGCAGGATAGGACTGCTCGGTGCGGGATTCGAACCGGGGTCGCCTGCAGCGAGGACAACAGCCTCAACACATGTGGCGGGCGCTCCTCCCACTGAGCTAAACTCCGCCCTTAATTTTAATTTAAAACATTACCACTATTGTTCCTTACTCACCGACAAGCGTACTGGTCCTGACAATTAGTGTAATGATAAAAACGAAACTTAAGCACCTGCCCTTAGTAACGTACAGCACATGCCCCCTCCCTCACAGAAAATGCCTACTGGAAAATCCTACACCTCCCACTTGGTTTACTGATTCTAGAATCCAAGTAGACCGCCATAACTTATACTGTTAGCCTTACAGTTATGAACGAACTCAATAACTAAGCACATAACGGTGTAATCTTAACCATGAACATTTACATCATTACATGAATAACTGGTTTCAAGACAATTTTAGTGTCCATGAACAATACACATTGTCCTTGTCCAATGTCCTTCACCGAAACACACTACCAGCCTCTAGGGAGGATGGCAGTGGGGGGGGTCTTTATCCTCTACCAAAACACACCATGGTGGGGACCCTTTACTGTTCTTCATCAACCGAAACACACCATGGTGGGGAGGTCTTTTCTTGCTCCTCCACTGGTAACAGAACCACCAACCTAACATCCCTGTGGAGAATGGTGGAAGGGCGATTCCCCACATCCCGGTTTCCTTTGGACCGTCCATCAAAAACTGGACGGCTTTGGCATGTCTTCACCTTCACATCTCGTACTACGCCCTTCCTGTCAGGGCATGCCTCCACAACTCGGCCAAGCCTGAACTGACCCTGCAGCGCATTCTGATCAGGTCCCCCGGCGCAACATTTCTGGCAGATGCGTGCCACTTCTGCCGGATGAAAAGGCCTGGTCCTGCCAGCTGGCTCCATCTTTTCCAGAACTTGTCGACCTCAATCTGGATCGCTCTTAGGCGTACAACGGGGGTTGGATACTCGAACCCCCGGGTATCCCCACTCGGTCCTGTGCATCCGAGCAAAAGTGAGTTGGGGGTGATGACTTCCACAGTCTCATCCTGCTGGGCCCTGGCACCAATAGGTCTCTCGTTTGACAGGCTAGCCGCCAAGAAAAGGAGGGTTTGAAACTCCAGCGTTGTTAGGTTACCTCCTTCGCCCACACTACTTAATGCTCTCTTCAGAACATTAACTGCCACTTCAGCTGCCCCATTTCGATGGGGAGAATCTGCTGGGTGAAACACCCATGCCCAGTCAGTTCCTGCGACTGCCGCCTTTTACTGGATCTGATCCTTGTTAATGCAACTCAGATACTCATAGAGCTCCTGCAGCACTGGCCTAGCACCCACAAAGTTGGTCCCTTGATCCGACCAGAGCTTTCTTGGATGACCCCGGAGGGCTGTGAAGCGCTGGTACACATCTTCCACAATGTCTGCATACACTGCCCTCGAAGCTATACAGCTGAACACTACACCCAAGACTTTCATCTTAGTTCTCTGTTTTACAGTATCTCTGACGGTGTAGGGACCAAAGAGGTCCAGCGCCGTGAACTCAAAGGGTGCAGCTGGCTCAGTCCGTTCGATGGGGGGCTCACTCATCACCTGTCTGCACATCCTTGCTTTAACCTTTCGACAGTGCATACAGGAGTCAATGACACTTCTAGCAACCCTTGGTCCCTGTACTACCCATGCTTTAGATCTCACTCGGAAAAGTGTCCCAGCAACACCTTCATGGTTAGCTTCATGGGCTTCCCGTGTGAGAAGGGTGCTAATCCAGGCATTATAGGGAACTAGGGGCACACTAGCTTCTTCCTGCGTGACGGCCTGGATCCTACCATGACATCGCAGGAGCCCTGAATCTCCATCCCTACTGACAACAAGTCTGTTCAGTGTCGTCACAGGAAACGTTACTCCTTTCTGGGCAGCCAAACACAGCTCTTGGAACGCAGCCTTGCATTCCCCCACTTTCAACACTGCCTCCCACTTTACTGGCATAGAGGTCCTCCCTATGCAGGCCAGTCACTTCATTACTGCCCTGCGGACATATCCAATTACTCCACAGAGTGTAGTTAGAGAACTGTACCTCATTGGGTCCACCTGGTGTATGAGCAAGGCTCCCCACAGGACCCCTGTTTTCCTTATCTCGGCTACGGATGATTTTGACCCGTTCTCTGAGGACCCTGGAGCCCCACTAACATCATCTGCAGCCACTGGAACCTCCCCACCAGGATCATCGGGGTTCAACGACTTCTTTGCTTGAGCCCTGGTGAGAACTGTCGAGAAGGCTTTTCTCTAGCAGCAGCTGCCACCTCTGAGGTGGACTTCATAGGCCACTTATCGACTGGACCAGACAAGAACTTGGGACCTTTCTGCCACACAGAGTCTTCATCCAGCAGTTCAGGAGAGCACCCCCTCGTGACCAAATCAGCGACATTAACCTCACCCGGGATCCACCACCAGTCAGTTACAGGCCCAGCTCTCTTAATCTCCCCGACTCGATTTGCGAAGAAGGTTTGAAAGCCGTAGCTGTCCCTTTGGATGGCTCCTAGCACCGTCTGACTGTCGATGAAGTGATACCACTTCTCCACATCCAATCTCCCATGCTTTAAGACGTATGCCTTTAACCGTGAGGCGAAGGCAGCCCCGCAGACCTCAGCTTTAACTGAATCACCTTTCTGGTCGAGGGGGGTCAACTTGGCTTTAGACTCCACCAACCGGGTTACCACACCATCCGATGTCTCCCACCGCAAGTACAAGACAGCGCCATAGGACTCACAACTCCCATCAGAAAACGTGATTCCCCAGGGTTTACCCCTCCAACCAGACGGTGTGAGGCTTCTGTGGAATCGGATGGTACTAAGGCGAGCGTACTCCTTAAACAGCTCAATGGCCTTTCCTCGGAGCTCACCAGAGAGTGCTTCATCCCAGGTGTCCGTAGTCAGCTTTCCAGCTGGAAGGCTCTCCGCACAAGAATCACCCCTTTATGTTTTACAGGCGTCGCTAGACTGATTGGGTCATACAAACCAGCGACCTGACTCAGTAAAACACGGCGTGTTAGTGGATTTGGCGTCTTAACTTCCACCTCGTCTTCGGTGGAAGGTCAATCTCCATCCTCATCTTCTTTCTCTGTCTGGAGAAGTTAATGGAGACCATTACAAAGAGCTTGTCCTCTTGCACGAGGAAGCCCACCCTAGGGCTTTGTTGTCTTCCTCTCTTAACTGGTTGGGCAACACCAGAGTCATCGGCTTGGGCTCCGTCCCATCCTGCCTCCCACTTTGACCAGACCAGACCCAGGGCTTAAGATAGAAGTCTCCAGCATTCAGGACCTTCTCCACTCCTCCTAGAATCCTATCTAGACACTGTGGGTCATTGTGGGATGTGAGTATGTCATCGACGTAGGAGTCTTCCTCGATGACCCTTCTCACCTCACTCATGTCAGTAGAGGCGGTCCTGGCTAGTTTTGCGCCCGCAACCCCCCCCCCCCCACACACACACACACACGCCACAAGCACAATATTGTTATTTTATTACATATGTTATGAAATAAGAAATTAAGATAAATAAATGACATGTAGTATGTTCTGGTCTTAAAGGTAATCTGGGCCTGTAGACGTCCGGATGACGAATTCCAGTCCCGGACCATCTGGCTCCGTTGTTGATTTTCATTGTGCTTCTCTCCTCTATCCTCCTTTCTCTCCTCTCAACTCCAACCGGTCGAGGCAGATGTCCGCCCACTTCTGAGTCTGGTTCTGCCTGAGGTTTCTTCCCGTTAAAAGGGAGTTTTTTCTCGCCACTGTTGCTCATGTGGGAATGTTGGGTCTCTTTAAAGATAAAACCTGAAGAGTTCGGTTTAGAACCTGCTCTATGTGTAAAGTGCCTTGAGATGACTTTGTTGTGATTTGGCGCTATACAAATAAAGATTGATTGATTGATTGATTGATTGATGTTAACACCAGTGTAAATTGCACAAATCCTCCTTTTTTTCACATTACCCAATAACTTACATGTAGCTATAACGGGTCTGTATTAATTTTATAAATGTATTACTATTTATTTGGAAGCAGCAGTTTGTGTTGTGTGGCCTGGGATCATAATCATCACAGGTCAGTCTATCCCCCGCCGCCCTCCCCCCCTTGCTTTTCCTCTGAGAGTGAGACTCACTCACAACTTGCTCACAGCCTCTGCAGTCGCAAATTGATCCCCCGCCCCCTCCCCTTTGCCTTTTCTTCTGACACACACAACCTGTATACATGACTCTCAGCAGCAAGTTGACGTGATAGTAGGGGCGCCTCATCGCCCACTGCACCAACTTGATGTGGAAATGAGCGGTATTAGTTTTCCCTCCAGGGGTACTTTGCATCCCAATGTGGCAGGTTACTGTGAATGTCACCCTCTTTGTAAGTCAGGCATCTCCTTTCCTCCTGGCGAGCACTTCCCACAACGGCAACCTCCGCAGGCAGGGTCACAGGCCGCTCCTATGCTATCCCATTTTAGCCAATCGAGAACCTCCTTATTGCATGCTGCTGTCACTCGAGCTTCCGCACTGCCTTCCTGAGCCAATCGGCTTTGCGGTTTCTCCACAAAGTACTCTTCCACTTTGACAGCTGCCGTCCTCATGGAGTGAGCAAAGTGCGTCTTTGAGTGTCGCGCACTCACCTCCACCTCCTCGAAGAGTTCTGAGTGCACCCCACTCACAGTCTTGCCCAGAGGACCATCCCACAGTACTAGGTCGCCAACCCTTTGCAGTCTTTGGGGGGCTAATCGGCCCTCTCTGGTGCTAATCAGTAGATCAATTTTCTCAGGGCAGGCCAGTTCCCCTGACTTGACTCCCGGGAAAAACCGCTCCCGCCGCTCCGATGTCACTACTCGATCCACCTTGGAAATATTGTCCATCCCATAACAGATCATCTCGTGGAACCTCGGGCCCACTGAGAGCTGTTATCTCAAAAAAAAGAAAGTAAACTCCATCAGTAGTTGCAAGGCTGTCACTAGCTGTAATATGCCCAGCAATCACATTATCATCTCCCACATCTTCATCCCCTCCATCTCTGCCTCCGTCGCCATCATCACTGTGCAATGAACTCACCCCCTTCCTCTGCTCATTTTCACGTCGGCACGTCCACTCATCCATCAGTTGCTCCTTGTCCTCTTTCAATGATAAAAAGAGCCTCCATTTGTCTTTTCCATGAGGTAGATAGTCTCTCCACGCGTACACAGTTCCACTGAGGTCATGGAGTTTTCTATCCAGCTTACTACTCTCAACCCCTTGCTGTGGCTATGGCATTACTTTATCTTTCCCAAGCGCTTCAGCTCGATCAAAAGCCACCTTAAACTGTGTTACGAGGGTGTCTATGTCCGGTGCTGCATACGTGGTCCACAATATCTCCATTAGTGCATTCTCAACTTCGAGAAACTTTTGTTCACTGGCATTCTTTCTTGCCAAGGCATCCTGCTTCTCATCATCCTCACCTTCTAGGTCGATCTGCCCCTGTGCGACTTGCAGACCTGCTAGCTCTTCTGTCAAATCAAGCTCACGTAAACGACCAGCACTAACGCTAAGGCGGTTCGCCCGTGTTGTGAAGCACCTCTGCGCATTTGTGCATTTCTTCTTCATGTGAGGGCTGACACCTGAGTGGGAAGTCCCGCCCATCTAGGTAAGGGAGGAGCTCTCCCCTTTATAAGCTCAGGTGTGGACAATTACTGCCTTTTTTGTCTGGGGCCTCTGGATGTCAGGTAGGACTGTTGTGTAGGAATAAGTGAAGCTGCTGTCTTGTGAAACGACTCCTGTTTAAATGAGTTTGTAACCCCCTGTTGAAGAGGAGAAGAGTCGGCGTTTCACTGCTCCCCTGGTCGAGCTACTGCACCGAGCCAGTCACCCTACCTGGGCCAGTCCCAGCAGTAATCTTGTTGACAGATTTGGTGCCAGACTGCTGCTTTGTTGGGATGAATGTAACCAGACTGTATCATCAGGACTGATTATAACCAACCATTTGGTTAAAGGACTGGGAAACTCTTACCTTTCTGACTCACATTCATACTGTTCAACTGCTTGTACTTTTATCCTTGATATCCATATATTGTACACATTGTTTTAATGATTGATGGCTGTGAACCAACTGACTTTTTACTACATTTTGTTTTGTCTTTTGTTCTAGGCAGAAGGAGGACCTGCGGGGAGTATCCGTGGGATACACACACATTGCATGCATGGTGGTAGGTTTACAGTGCAGTGGTCACCTGTTTGTTTATTTTTAGGCTCTCTTTTCATTTATTTCATTTTTGCAAATAAATATTATTATTCATTGACTGCACGACTACGGCTCTTCTTACCTGTAAAATTTGCTTGTGTCAATTGTCCAGCAATTGCGGCCTCTGTTGGTACTTTTTGATACCTGTTCCTCATTGTATTTACTGGACTTGGTCACATTCAGGTTCTCTAGATCTACCTTGTCATCTGCCATTTTGGTGTTACTCAAGTATACTGAGTCACTGGTAGCACTTCAGAAAGAAAGAGGAAAAAAAAGAGTTGTTCAAAAGAATTGAATCGTCCAAAGATCTGGTTCGGAACTTAACGGCTCTTTTACTGACTCGTTCACAACGAACGGCTCGTTCATGTACTGCCCCTCACTGCCGTTACCTACAGCTGTTGGCCATGTTACTGGTCTTGCTCACGATAACTCTAAGCGCTGTTAACTGACAACATCACAGTCTATGTAGCTCCTTTGATTTAGCAAACCTAACTTGGCAAGTTAGCATGAATATGCACTTCAGTCCGTTAGCTTCGTGGTTTTTATACTGGTCCACACAGTCTCACTTACGGCTGTTGAATTTACCGCTCCGTAGCGGTCCCGTTAGCTCTCTGCTCCGGCTACTCCGTTATAGTGACGTTGTTAGCAGCCACCTCCTTGTCAGACTCCGGACTTTTAGGGCCCGGTGGTAGTCCACAACAACGATCATTATCCGCTCGAGGTCCGTGTATTCCCTGGCACGGCTCCGACAGCGGTTTACAACTGTCCAGATCTTATTAAACTGCCTGGCTTTCCACACTGCTTGGTTTAATAAACCCCCTCTGGAAGGGTCTCAGGACAAGTACGGCGGACACAACTTGGTTCTCCACACGATTTTATTGCACACATGCGTTAAACAATGGCAACTAATTAACTTGTGCTATGGCTATCATAGTTAACTAGTTATCCTCTCGGATAATAAAACTAGTAGTAGTGGTAGTAGTAGGTTGTAAACCTGCAACATAAACACAAGACAAGGTATTATTCCCCAAATAACACACTTATTCTTACACTCTTAATTTTAATTTAGAATATTACCACTATTGTTCCTTACTCACCGACAAGCGTACCGGTCCTGACAATTAGTGTAATGACAAAAACGAAACTTAAGCACCTTCCCTTAGTAACGTACAGCACATGCCCCCTCCCTCACAGAAAATGCCTACTGGAAAATCCTACAATCATCGAACATTGAGTGAACATCATGTATGTTATAATCTACTGACTAACCATTGTCCTGATAGTACACACATTATGACTTGACTATTGTGCTTACATTGTTCTGATGGTAGAACAAGGTCATGCTTTCACGCATTGTATATAATCTGACAATTTCCTCTGCTCTGGGCTCATTCATGCCATCTCACGCTTGAGACAGTAAGGAGTCCGTCTGCAGACAACAAATGACTTTGTGCTTCTTGATACAAAATACTGCCAGAACACCCTCCAAACGTTTGCTACTGCACAAGAAAAATGTCTCTGGCAGCAAAATGGTTGCTCTGCTGATGGTACAGGTGTATGGTACGGCCCCAATGGCACCCCCTGCATCCCCAGATATTTTTTTCTTTCCCCAAGCCTGCCACCGCTGCCAGTTTCCAGCTGTACTCACGTACAAGTAAGACAGACTTCTTATTGTAAATGTGTATATAATTCTTGTGTTGTCTGCAGGCTGTCCTGTGACCTGAGGGTGGTTGGACAGTTGAAGTCCCGCATTCTGGGCAACAGTGCGAATCACCTGTGCAGCACCCTGCGGGAGCAGCACTCGGATGCTTGGATGCGGAGAGCCATCCACTACGTTGGCATTTGCGAGCAGTTCCTGGCCTTGTCCAAAGTGAGGGGGAGTTTCCACCACTGCCCCAAATGCCCCCTCTGCCATCACCCATCTGGCTGCTGACCGTATTCGGGTACGATGTCCTGATGAGTTCAAGGCCAGGATCACGTCCATCTTTGGATCCATCTTAAAGATGGATTCGACCATGACGGCAAATTGTGTCTCACAATTTCATATTTTACAACACAGCTGTGTGTGTCTGTGTTTGTGTGCACTGACAGTAACATTTTAAATCTATCTCTTCCCCTCTATCTTTCTCTTTTCCCCCCTACCAGGTGACGAAGAAGCTGGGTGCTGTCTCCGACACGGCCTCCTGGGTTGACAATGTCGATAACGAGCACGGGCAGGTGCTCATGAGTGTCCTCACATGCTCCGAGGGCTCGGGGTGGACCCTGGATATGCCAGCCGACTGAGGCTAAGCGGTTCCAGCTGGAGGGGAAGCACGGGATGGTCGGTCTGACTGATGTCAAGGCGATCCAGAGGATCTCCAAGGAGGAGTGGCGGCTTCACTGTTGTCGCAGGACATGTGAGGCCGAGGAGTCGATACCTGCTGGACACCTTCGGCGGCCCGGCAGAACACGACAGCCTGGGCATCCCGTTTGCTTGACAATCTCTGCATACCAGACATTTTTAGTACGCAGAGGCGCCATCTCAGCTACATCCTGCCCGTTTATTGCTGCGCCAGGGGCTCCACGTCTTTGGAGTCCTTCCACCACCACCTCAACCAGTTTATCTGATATCTGATCGTGTGCCATGGCTTGTGATAAAATATATTGTATTCTCATAGAAACGAAAATTCACTATTTAATGTAAAACCTCCTTCCTCAGGAACAAGAGCTAGTGCTAAGTATATCTAACAAGCTGTCTGATTTGCACAGGTTTGTCAACTACCTCCGGAGGAAGGCTCCAGCTCCCAGGATGCAGATGGCGAACGCTGTCCGCATTTATTCTCATTGTAGGCCTCTTGGCCCTGTGATCAAGGCCTTTCTCTCCGGGTGGCGTTCTCTGTCTGGGGTGGAAATGCAGGCCAAGGTGCAGAAGCTGATGACACCAAAGCCTGTATTTCCAGGCAAGTTCCAGTACAGTCTAAATCATATACAAAGATTACTGTTTTTGCTCATTGTTGATTCCCTCTGACTGTGTGATTGCAGCCTCCTCCAGACCAGCTATGCCCTCAGCATCATCGGTGGAGCCTTCAGATGAAGAGCTGGTCAAGGCGGTAGTTGACACAGAAGAGTGTAAGTAGCAAAAATAAAGTGTTAAATATGGAATATTGTTTATGAAAGAGAAGCTGGGATTCATTTTTGACTGCTCTTAATATTTTGCTCTATAGCCTACACTGCAAATATTTGAGATTATTGAACTTGTTTTAAAAGTAATTTACTGGTTTCGACCTTTGAATCCATTGTATATTGTTCAACTGTAAAAACATGCTGTTGTCTGCAAGTCTCTAATCTTTTTTTTCATTTTACTGAAACACTGTATTTCTCTTTAAGCCTCCCAAGTGTTAGGGAATTTTCCATCATTAATATGCACTGGGTGAAATTCGGCTTTGTGGTCATAACAAGGAAAAAAGGAGGCTTGCTGCCTGTTAAGGCTGCTCAATTAATCGAAATTTGATCATGATTACGATTTTGGGACCAGACGATCTCAAAACGAATAAAATCAGGGGGAAACGATTTGTTGTCATGTTCCTGCAAAAAGCTGTACATGCGTATTTCCGTCCCTCCTCCGCAGCATGCACTGTACACCATAGCTGCCAACACTCCCGTTTTCCCCGGGT
The DNA here is from genome assembly GCA_021039105.1 of Scomber colias. Classification (NCBI taxonomy): domain Eukaryota; kingdom Metazoa; phylum Chordata; class Actinopteri; order Scombriformes; family Scombridae; genus Scomber; species Scomber colias. The sequence continues at coordinate 2,077,739 of JAJDFG010000083.1, forward strand.
TTCTCTTAAGAGAATCCAGTTATTAAACAATTGCACTTAGAACAGCAAACACACTGTTTAAAGTGTACAATCACCACGTCCAACATTGCCACAAGACAACAAACACAATTCTGCACAAACTATGACTGTAAGGTATCAGAACTTAGAGAACCACAAGGACATTTTTTAAAATATTCTTTTAGGGTGACTACTCAACATCAGTCCAGAGACAGCAGATGTAAAATAGCCTTTTGGCTAATTCCGGTATGTTTATATTTGTTAAAATGTTTTATTAATGTGCATTGTCCCTGATCATTAAACCTTTAAATAAAATAAATGAATCCATAAATAAACACTATATACATATATATGACAAAAATAAAATATACAATCAGAAATGTAAGAAGAGCAGAAAGCAACAATAATAATATAATAAATGTTCTTAATAGCACAAATTCTTCTTACACTTCCCCCCTCCCTATCTCTCACAGCTTCTGTGCGCGCGGCTATATCTCAGCAAGCAGGGGGCGCGTGCACAACAGAGTGATAGATTGACTTGACGTGCAAAAAATAGAAAAGGATTTTTTTTTTTTTTGGCATAGACGCCTTTGTTTGACAATAGACAGACAGAAATTGCGGGAGAGAGAAGGGGGTGACATGCAGAAAGCCCACTGGCCGCAACTCGAACCGGGGTCCTCTGCGTATACACACTCGACCACCTGTGCGCCAGGATTTTTTTTTTTTTTGAAGAGCTTGTGCCGCCCCCCATGAGTCATGACAAAATGCCGCCCTGGGCGCTTGCCCAATTCGCCCATATCAGGGACTGCTACTGCCCAGTTGTCAAGGCTACAAATATTTGTTAGTCATAAATTATTGATATCCAAAGTGGGTTCAATACTATTATGTACTACAATACATCCTTTTAAGGAGGGAGACTATGTACTAATCAAATCTCTAGAAAAACTGACTTTGTCTCCTAGGTGGAAAGGGCCGTACCAGGTGCTGCTGACAACCAGGCCAGGTCTAAAGGTTTACTAAAGGATTACTCATCTTTTCACTCCTGTTAGGTGGGATGGGCCAAGTTAGGTCTGGAAGTTTCAGGAGATGGGGAGCAGGCAGGCTTCTCTGCTTGTGATACGGTCAGAGTTACCGAGTCCTCAAAGAGGGGGCGCCTTCTGCGGGACAGCCCTGGAGAAACAAACCAGGTAATAGACTCTGAATGCAACGAAAATGCACATGAAACTGAAAAACAAGGTGATTATGTTGACAATGAGATATTATGATTTTCGAGGCTTTGAGGAGTGGATACAGCGCCTTGGGCTGAATTACCTCTCCCTGGAGGATGATGACGAAGAGGAGGAGACCTCAGGTCTGTAACCTGTACTCTTTGTACATGTACTCCTTGTTTAATTTTCCTTTTAGGGTCTCATTGTTTCAATGATTCCAGATTTTATTGTTTGTTCCAAATTTCAAAATGACACTATTAATCACTTTAATCATTTTTGTTTAATGAAGTACAGTTAAACATTTCTCTATTTTGAGTAACCAGAATTGATGAAGAGGATTTATGAGGATGAAACTGATTAAGGATTCAAGGCCACCATGCATCGAAAGTGCTTGTAACCTCTCCATGGTGGTGACCCTTGACTGTATGTTAAAGACCGTGTAAAGTGAAATCAGACATTTTCTTCTAAACACATTAAATAGGTCATAAATGTATTTCTAAAAAAGGTGTAAAAAGCATTTCAACCATTTAGATTTGAATTGTGGAGCTAGGCTTCACAAACTGTGTTTCCAGATTTCTGTGTCAGGATTTAGTAGGCGGGTCTGAAATCTGGGCCGCGTTACGTAACGCGGCCCAGATTAGCATAAACCCGCCCCTGCTGCTGTTGCAGTATAAATACATTCAGCGCATTAGCCTCAGTCGTTTTCCAGCTCGCTCTCGCGTTTTGGATAGCATCAATTAAGGTAATTTTCAGCTAGCTAACTAACTAGTCATGTCTCCTCCTCGTGTGTGCATCTTCACTGGAAGTCTGGATTTTTGAGCAGTCCGTTGTGTCTGGTTAGAGGGGCCGTACCGACCGCCTCCCTCCCCGGCTTACGTCCTCTCGTCCCGCCGGTGCTACTGGCATTACGTGCCCGCCACCGACCGTCTCCCTCCCCGGCTTACGTCCTCTCGTCCCGCCGGTGCTACTGGCATTACGTGCCCGCCACCGACCGTGTCCCTCCCCGGCTTACGTCCTCTCGTCCCGCCGACAGCAGGTGCATATATCACCGCCACCAGCCCGCCACCGACCGTCTCCCTCACCGGCTTACATCCTCCCATCCCGCCGACAGCAGGTGCCATCATCACCGCCACCGGCATTATGTGCCCGTCAGAGAGTGTAAGTAACGTTATGTGCTTATAAGTTATAATACTGTACATTTAGGCAATTAAATGCATTTTGCTGAATGTGCAAATCCTGAAAGTGATTTTACATCATGCACCCTGTCATGCCCGTGTAATGTTAGCATGCATGTAATCGTGACATAATTTGGCCGTATTCCCTGAGCGTCATCCATCTGACAACACAATGATAATCTGTCTTTCACAAAACATTATTGACATGTGTTGTCTTTTAGAAGAACCTATCTGAAACCAAACTGAATATTTATTTATTTGTTTGATGTAATAAACAAAAAGCCTTTCCCTCCACATTTTTTTCATGTCTTACAGATTGGGACCTCGGAAGATGAGTTTGATTCATCAACCTGCAGTCTACCTCATCATATTGGCTAAATGGATGGACAAGAAAATGGACAGCAGTTTTTTTATTCCAAGGAATTTCCACGACCACACAGCTACATTTTCAGAAATAATAATAATAATAATAATAATCTAGTGATTGCTTGTATAAATGTCCAATCATGTGCATTCAGTTTATACATCTATATATCAAGGTGATGTACATGTTGGTTGATTTACTATGTAGTGAAAAACAGCTAAAGAATGAACCAGAATTTATTGTTTGCAATCTGTCCAACATGAGAGTTTATATATAGCTCAGGAAGATGAAGGATTAAAATGGATACAGTCAAGCGTCACTCATGTGCTTTAAGTGTAAATGAAATACACTGTATACATTAGTTAACTATAATATGATTGTATAAATGATGTAAGTTTATTCCCGGGTACTAAACCTTACCTCTGTTTGAAAGGCATGTCATTTGATCAACACAAGTGTAATTTATAAATATCCGAAATCAGTAAAACAATTATTATATTGTCTACGTTACCCAGATCTTTCCTTTTCCGCCAGTGGTCCATGATCTGCCTGATAAATGTTTAGGGCATTCTGCAGGGAGTAGGGGTTCAGGCAGACTGGCTCCAAGCCTGGATGAAGAGTCATGCAGCGTGGCTCTTCAGGCAGCTCTCCACATCTACTCTGAACCTATAGGAATATGTGTAATAGGTGTTTTAGTGCTACACATCTAGTATGCTGCTGCTTATGTATTCATTATTTGAATTATTATTGTGAAAAACAGTTTTCATTTACATACAGCATTCAGCTCCTTGCAGCAGACATGTTCAACCTCTGTGGGCATTGTTCTGCATTCTCCACATGTGCACCTGCACAAGTACATTTTTAATCACAGTGTGACAAATGTTAACCATTTCAGTTGTCAGTTCAGTATGAAGCCTGGTTCAGCAAAATGACCTAATCAGTTGAAGCATATTGTCTTATTCAGCCTGTGTGTTATAATGATGACATTCAGCAATCCACAAATTAATCAGAAGACACAGGTAAGTAACTGACTAAGTGAAACTGGTTAGTGTTATATTTTACTTTTTTGTAGTCTAATTAGTTACCTAATGCGTTTCCCCACATTTGTTGAATAGTGTGATCTGAAAAAACGAGTAAAATGCCTCCTTTCAAAGCTGGACAAACTGAATTTACTTGGGTTTACCACCCACTACACTCTTAAAAACAAATACTAGTACTACCTTTATTAGGTATAAACAAAAGGAGTAATTAAATTAACGAAACAGTAATAAAAATCAAGTGTTTAATCTGTGAACAGACAAAACAATCACAATTCGTCATTACATGAAACCCTAACGTTTTTAGCTAGGCTATAATAGTCAGTGGGAGCGTAACTCGGTGGCTAACTCGGTTGCTAGCTCGGCAGCTAACTCGGCTAACTGTAGACGGGATCATCCCTAGTCAGTAATACATATTGCTAACTTGCATAAATAGGAGAAATACATTACCATTCTGTTGCAGACTGTGAGGCACGAGATTGTGCATGTTCATTGTCTGACTCCGAGTCAGTGTCTGGCTCTGATGGCTCAAACATGTAGGGCTGGGTCACTGCAATGCTGTTGTTAGCGCTAGCGTCCATTGCTATTGTTGCTATGTTACACGGAGGCGGCCCCCCTTCCGCGTGTGGGTGTGTTTCCAGCGCCTTCAGCAGACACGCCCCCAGCGTTTGGCAGCACAGAGAAGTGCTTGATTTTTCATGATTTTAAAAGATAATTTTACATACTTAGACAATTTTTCTAGCATTCAAATTTGGAAGGATGGTTAATAACACATCTGTCTGTGATGTGACTAACTCAGAACACAAATATATTTTCACTTTACACGGTCTTTAAGTACATGAACCCATGTACTTAGACTTGTCAGTGCATAAATTAATGCACTGACAAGTCCACCACCTGCAAGCAGTGCTGAGGTAAATCTGTCTGTCAAACAGTAAATGTTACCTGTCAGATGTCAAAATTCACAACTGTAAATCTGAAAAGAGAGAAACATGATACCCAGTAACATTAATATCTGTTCTGTTTTCACTGTCTCTACACTTAAAATAGCTTTTTGTGAAGTTTTGACAATAACTTCATATATATTTCTCAATAATGGCTAATATAGCATTTTTTCACTGAATGCAGACCAAAATACACCAAAACAGTAATTCTTAAACTGCATTTTGTGTGGTTTTGACTATAAGATCACCCATATACATCAATGTTTGCAAAACAAAATTAAAATGAAATATAAGTGATTAAGTTTAATAAAAGCTAAACTAAGACTAAAACTAGGCTAAAAAAGAGATTCATAAACACATGAATAAGCTAGAATAGGAAGATCATATAATGATAATAATAAAATTAAAATAAAGTAGATACATACATTTTAAACATCAAAACAAATATAATGACAATTTAAAAAAGACTATAAACCATTCTTAATCAAAAGCCAGGCTGAACAGGTAGGTTTTGAGTTTACTTTTAAAAATTTCAAATATGTAAATGATAACTGTGTAAATGTAAATATGTAAATAGATAACTGTGTAAACATTGTAAATACATATGTTTTGTAAATTAACCCAAATATACAAATGAACTTAACTTCTACAAAGTCCATCCCTCTCCCCATCTCGGACACTCAGACCATCTTTCCCTGTTCCTGACACCAGCTTACAGGCTTCTCATCTGCAGATCTAAGCCACAGGACAAGTCAGTGCAGTGCTGGACTGAAGAGGCAACTACAGGACTGTTTTGAGGACACCATGTGGGATTTCTTTGAACAACCAGACATTGAGAGCCACACTTTCTTGTCGTACATCAGCTTCTGCATGGACAATGTGACAATAAGGAAACAAGTCAAAACATTCCCCAACCAAAAACCCTGGTTCAACGCTACTGTCAGAGCACTGCTCCAGGCCAGGGATTAAGCATTGAGGTCAGGAGACAGGGAGGCCCACAGGAAGGCGAGGGCAGACCTGAACAGAGGTATCAAGGCTGCTAAAACAAAGTACAAGGAGCAGATAGAGGCCAACTTCAGAGAAAACAGCCCCCGCTCCATGTGGCAAGGCATCTAGAACATCACAGACTACAAGCAACGCCACAAGACCCCCTCCCCTGCTGACACCTCTCTACTGGACCAGCTCAACACCTTTTTCTCACACTTTGAAGAAGACAACAGCAGACAGGCAGAGGACACACACACCATCAGAACATGACCAGCTCCCCACCCTCCAACAACATCAGGTATTGCGGGTCCTGCGTGGCATCGACATCAGCAAAGCACCAGGACCGGATGGAGTACCAGGGAGGGTGCTGAAATCATGTGTTTATCAGCTTGCTGCAGTATTCACTAACATCTTCAACCTGCCTGAAAACTGCCACCATAATCCCTGTGCCCAAAACCTCTGCCATCACAGGGTTGAATGACTACTGGCCTGTGGCCCTAATGCCCTAACACAGGAGTCCAGGATGTCTTGTATTGAAAAAGGTTTATTTACTTGATCAAGGAGAAATGAGCGAATGATCAGTACACATTACATGCCCTGATGCTTCCTTCAATTCTGAAGTTTCTTTCCTCCGGGGATAGACTTTAAACCACAGATAATGCTCAAGGTTGAGCCATGCCCAAATATGGACAGATCCAACACATCTACAATATACAGAATTTAGTGTACTGGTCTATAGACAAAACATTGCTTAGACAACACTCAGGACCTTTGTCCTACCTCCAACACTATATCAAACCTCTGACTCCAGCTGCCTCTAACCCCATTCAGGGAAAACAGTCAAACACATATCTGACCTCGGCTGCTATAGCAACACTATCAGAGTGGCTCCTGTTTTCCCCAAAAGGAGCAGACACACAGAGACAGTGTCTAAACCCTATCATTTGGTGAGGCCTTGCGATGACCGCACAGCCTAGTTTGACCCAGTGCATATTAATGATGGAAAATTCCCTAACAATCCCCTCTTATTGATCAGGAGATCAATACTGACTACCCATACTCTAGACATTACAGTGGCAAGACTACCCACGGAGTACCCCAGAACAGAAGCAGCATCTACTGTACAAATCCACAAAAGTCACATAAGACAAAATCAAATAGTATTGAAAACATAAACTCTCACAGTAACATCATTCCGTTACAGTTAATGTCCCTAGGGAAAAATAAAATGAATTTAAAACATTTCATGAAAATCATAACAATTCCCCTCTTATGTACCACATATTGCCTATTCTGTCACATGACACATGAGTTCTGCCTTCCGGCCAACAAGGGCAGTAGTGAGGCTCACCCTCAAAGGAATGAAGAACCCCTGAAACAATGAAGTATTAAAGGAGCTCAGGACAGATATCATGAGTCACATGCACCTATCTCACAGAAGCTATATTTCCCTAAAGATCCTGAAAAAGCAAACAAGAACCCTGTGCTAACTACTCCTAGTCTAGCAAGGTGCTTAAGGCCACGTCTCGATGGTATGGAGGTAACAAGACCTATGCGTTTACCCTATCTTATCCCATTAGGAAACCTTACTCTTTAAAAGGTGGTACATACATACACATGTGATTACAGCAATACAGCAAAATACTCATTTCATCCCTGAAAAGGAAAAGTTAAATCACATTAACAATTTTAATCATTGTCACACATTTAATTTATGCACTGACAAGTCTTCAACCCATGTACTTAACGCACAGTCGAGGGTCACCACCATGGAGAGGTTACTAGCACTTTCGATGCATGGTGGCCTTGAATCCATCATCCATCTCATCCTCTTCATCAGTTGCAGTTTTCTCTTTTTCATTGCATTCAAATACACATTTATGAAATCAAAATCACATACAACATTCTCTATAAACTAAACAAAGAAATGATTCTGCTTATTCAAACTAGAGAAATGTTTAACTGTACTTCATTAAACAAAAAAGATTAAAGTGATTAATAGTTATTTTGAAATTTGGAACACACAATAAAATCTGGAATCGTTAAAAACAATGAAACCCTGAAAGGAAAATAAAACAAGGAGTACATGAACACCCAGAAGCCTCTGAGTTTCATCCACAGACAGCAGGTGATACGCATCTGCCTCAGTTTAACACTCAGACACATCACGCCTCCCACTATCTGACTCCCTGATTCATTAAACTAAATACTTTTGCTTACAGACCTGAGGTCTCCTCCTCCTCGTCATCATCCTCCACGGAGAGGTCATCCAGCCCAAGACGCTGTATCCACTCCTCAAAGCCTCGATAATCATAATATCTCATTGTCACATTATTGTTAACATTTGCGTCAACAGTTGTACACACCTGGGGTGCTTGAATGACGGATTTAGTGGTCTTCTTCACCATCAGCTTAATCAGCCAACTCATACAGGCACAGAGGAGGATGAGGAGGAGAATGATGACCAGCAGTGTAGTCAAAAGCTTGATCAGGTTGGACCCCCATGGCCCGAAGATACCTGAAAAATCTCCAAAATTAAACCCATGGTTAACATGTAATTCCTTTATACCTAATGCAGTTTCATGTGCCATATCCATCACTTCAGCTGTTGCATCAGAAATGTAAGAACAACATTCAGAGCCAATAACTTTACAGGTGCCACCTTGTGATGCAAGCAGGAGGTCAAGAGCCATTCTGTTCTGCAGAACTACTGTTTTGACTTCCTGTAACTCCTTATGTTCAGCCAACATAGCTCTACTGGAGGCATTCAGGTGACTTTCTAAGACTTTAGATAAAGATGCAAGTTCCTGCTGTGACACATAAACACCATACCAGGGTAAAAGAACACTGATGACACGTTGGGAGGATTTTAACTCTCTCCTGTATCTATGCAATGGAGGATACAGTGAAGCTATTTCTGAGGCATCTACTTTCCTGATCAGGGGAATCAAATAAGCTAAATAGCAAATACCTTTAGATTCTTCGTACGGCATGCAGGAATAAGCTTTGTCACCACAAATTAAATACACTCTCTCAGGCAGGGGAGACTGCTTTAGAGTGACATTTACTACCGTATTACAACTGCCCTGTCCTAACTCCTCCTGCCCTGACCCTACTCCTCGGAAACACAATGGAACATTTTGCAGTGCATGAGTGGGCACAGGGGGCAAATAAACTGAACAGTCCCTCAGGGGTGTCTGCTCACTTTGCTGAGGCTCTGTGCAGTTCCGCACCTGTACTTTAACTAACCCTATTGACATACTTCCAGTCCATGGTTGCACATAGACTAGAGCTTCAGCCAAAATAGGTGTACGGTTGAGGAACACACACCTTGCCTTCAGGAGGTTCCGAACAATTTGTTTGGGTCAGACTAACTTGGACTCTATACTCAAAACCAAGTTTCACATACAATTGTATGTGGATAATACGGAGGAGGGTTGTGTGGTTAAACCCTGCTGGCAAATATTGGTCATTGATACTTTGTGCAACATGTCGTGCAATGTCAGCATGTTCTGCGGATTTAACAGAGTCAATTGGATAGGTGGGGGTGTAACAATCATCTGCATCATCATTAAGTCTCGAACTCAAATCATTCCAATTGGACTTTTCATAGTCAGCTTTGGTGAATGGAATTGGACTAAGCATAGGAGAATGGATTGACCTTGGCATATTTTGACACAGCCAGCAATTACTGAAATTACGATCACGTGCAGATGTGACGGGGTCAGTTTAATGTTTGTTTTTTGCTGTGATTTAATTGTTTTTGTTGAAATTACATATTGTGTTCCTTTTTTCCGAGCTGACCTTGAACATCCCACAGCCGACAGACAATCAGCGCAACAAGCCACAGCTGGCAGCTTGCGCAGGTACGACCCTTTTTAATTAGGCCGCGGGAGCGAAGCAGGAGGGACGCCAGGACGCCAGAGACGCCAAAGACGGAGAACCAGCAGGCCACCAGGAAACTACCATCGCAGAAAGACCCTCCTACCTGAAGTGCAGCGGCCCGTGTCTGTCGGCGTAACTACTCCAGCCTGGGTGAATGACTTCAAGTTATCACCCAGGAAAACCGTGAGTGTTAATTCCCAAATATAAATTGCAGACACTGAGAAGGCCGGCTGTAGGGCCAGGCAGAGGAGGGAGTGAGAGCGTAGACGGGTGTGTCGACAGAGGGCTGGCGGTTGTGTTCTGTGTCTACAGGCGGAGTACCGGACCGAGGGAACGAGTAGATCCGGAGAAGGAAGAAGGTCTCACCCCCCCATCGCCTCCGAGAATTGAAATCAGCATCCAGTCCTGGGAAGGATTCTTCCAGGACGGTCTGGAACTAGGCAAAGACTTTGGACTGTTTTACAATAAATCCTGGTGAACTTTCTATTTTTTTGTGGTTTTTAACTCTGCTCCGTCCTGATTAAAAAAGAACCTGTAGGCCTATTTGTAATTATGGAGTCCTAAGCTCCTCAACTTAGGTGTTGGCAACATTTTAAACTAAATTATTGTTTTGGCTTTTAACCCAAACAAACCACGTGACACATAATCAATCATAAGACTAATAGCCGAATTTACTTTTGGCTCAACAGGCTGTTGAGTTTTGTCTTTAGTCAAGTCTTGCACAATCTGTTCAGTTTTAGCATCATCTTGGTCTTTGGCCGCTGCAAAAAGGAAATAGGGAGAAGCAAATTCATCTTCATACCTTGCATCAGCATTACAAAATTTAGGTTTTCCCTTTCTTTCTGGATAACTAATATCCCATAGTTTACAGTCAGGGGAAGAATCCAGTTGTTGTTTAGTGAAACACCATAATTCCAGAGGTACAAGTTGAGGAACTTCGAGTGTGAATTTTACCTTCATCCTTCCTGGCTTAATTAACTCCGTCTCCACCAACCTCTTATCATAGGTGGCCCACGTCCACTTTCTCTTCATAAAGATGTCAGGTCTTGCAACATTGCAATCATTTTCTTCACATCTGTCAGTGGGACACTCAAAAACAACAGAGTTCACAGTTCGTTTTGTACGAGACAGAGCTGAAGGTGCTGCACCTCCAGTATTTTCTGGCTCCATTTTAGCAACATCATCACCTTGTTTTTCAGTTTCATGTGCATTTTTGCACATACTGAGCTTCAAAAAATGAATTACTCCGTCCTTGCATTCAGAGTCTATTACCTGGTTTGTTTCTCCAGGGCTCTCCTGCAGAGGGCACCCCCTCTTTGAGGACTCTGTAACTACGACTGTATCATGAGCAGAGAAGCCTCCCTGCTCTCCATCTCCTGAAACTTTCAGACCTGTAACTTGGCCCAGTCCACCTAGCAGGAGTGAACATATGAGTAATCGTCTGATTACCTGCAATTGACCTGCACATCCTCTCCGGCAGCTGGGGGGGCAAGTCTGCACCTTGTGGCATGAATCCATTCTGCCTTTCCTTCAACCTTTAAAGCTGTCCTGGTTGTCAGCAGCACCTGGTACGGTCCTTTCCACCTAGGAGACAAAGACACTTTTTCCAGAGATTTGATTAGTACATAGTCACCCTCCTTAAAAGGATGAATTGGTTCCTCTGATGGTTTGGGGAGCCTCTTGGATACCTGCAAATGATATTTTCTCAAAATCTCTGTTAGTTTTTTCACATAATCAGTCATGAACTCATCCGTCCAGAGCAAGGTAGTTTTGTGTGGAGTTAAAGGGGGGCTTGTCCCTGTGGACATTGGCCTCCCCATCAACACTTCATGAGGACTAAGTCCTGTGGTTGCGTTTGGTGCACTTCGAATTGAATACAACACCAGAGGTAGGGCGTCAGGCCATTTCAGACCCGTCGCCATTACCGTTTTAGTCAGTCTTTCTTTGATAGTTGCATTCATTCTTTCAACTTGTCCTGAACTTTGTGGGTGATAAGGAACATGTAACTGCCACTTGAATCCTAAGATAGCTGACAGTCCCTTTGTGATGTGTGATACAAAAGCTGGACCTCTGTCACTATCTATTCCCTGTGGCACCCCGAATCTTGGGATTACTTCCCTTAGAAGACACTTCACAACAGTTCTGGCATCTTCTTTCCTGGTTGGGAAGCATTCAACCCACTTTGAAAATCGATCAGTTATGACTAACAAATACTTGTAGCCTTGACAACTGGGCATATGTGCAAAATCTATTTGCATATTTACAAATGGACCTGATGGGGGTTCTAAATGGTCATGTCGCACAGTGCTGTTCTGTTTTCTGGTCTGTTGGCATATCAAGCAACTTTCAACAAGAGTTTGTGAGACCTGTGTGATACCCGGTGCAAACCATTGTGAGCGAATAACATCATTGATCACCCCTCTTCCGACATGTGCTGGTCCGTGTGTAACACGTGCCAGAACATGTAGGAGAGCTCGAGGACAAACTGGTCGACCATCAGGGTGGAGCCACAAGCTAGACTCCACATCAAGTGTACAACCTTTTCTCAACCAAAGACTACGCTCCCTATCATCAGCGTGATTTTGCAACATCACGACATCATTAACGGAGGGTAGCGAAAATGGATGGACAGGCTGTGTGGAGGCACACTGACGTACCATGGAGGAAGAGGAAGTTGCTGCTTGTTTGGCTGCGAAATCAGCCATTGCATTTCCTCGTAAAACAGGATCATTTTCCTGACTGTGAGCAGCACATTTCACAATTGCAAGCTGGAACGGGCGCATAATGGCGTCGAGCAGGTCATTTACCAACGCATGATGTTGTAATGGCCTGCCAGACGATGACACAAACCCTCTCATTTTCCATAATTGACCGAAATCATGAGCTACACTAAAAGCATATCGTGAATCAGTGTAGATGGTGGCAGTTTTACCAGAAGCGATAATACAGGCCCTAGTGAGGGCATATAGTTCTGCTGCCTGCGCTGAAGTGCCAGGAGGCAGAGCTCGTGCTTCTAACACCTCCCAATCATTTACTACTGCATAGCCCGCTAGGTGAACATTGTCAGATGGTCTGCTAGCTGAACCATCAGTGTAAAGAATCATCCCAGAGTTAGGTATTGGTGTCTGCAATAGGTCTGGCCTTGGTGATGTACACATATCAATAGTAGCAATGCAATCATGCTCAATTTCAGTTGTGTCAATCAGTGGAAGGAGAGTGGCTGGATTTAAGGGGGGTGAGCGCTTTAAAGTTATGTGTGGGCTGGAAAGGATAGTTGCCTCATAACCTGAACGTCTGCTGCTGTCATGTGTTGAGTAGCTGATGTGTTTAAAATGTGTAATACTGCATGCGGAACGTGCACGACACAGTCATGAGCCAGTACAATGGGAGCGGACTTATCAAGCAGAATAGCAACTGCAGCCACCGCTCTCAGGCAACCCGGCATACCAAGGACTACAGGGGTCAGTCGAGATGAATAGTACGCTACAGGACGGTAGTGAGACCCATGTTTTTGTACTAGAATGCCTGTAGCAAAGCCTTCTCTCTCATGTACGTGTAGATGGAACGGCTGATGATAGTCTGGCAATCCTAATGCTGGAGCCATGGTGAGAGCATGCTTTAAGTTCTGAAAAGCTTTTTGCATGTCATCAGTCCATTGAACTGCAGTGGGAGCTGACTGCAGTGTGGCTGCTCGCAATACAGAGTCCATAGCCGCATACTCATAAATCCAGTGTCTGCAATAGTTCGCCATCCCTAAGAATGAAAGCATGCCCTTCTTAGTTCTGGGGGGAGGCATGTTGACCAGCAGTTTCACCCTTTCTGGTGACAGGAGGCGCTGTTCATCCTTCAGGAGGTGACCCAAATATGTGACCTCAGATCGGCAAAATTGCAGTTTGGGCAGTGATGCTCTATGTCCACACTCAGCCAACCTCTGCAGGAGCAAGATTGAATCAGTTCGACAAGCTTCCTCGGATGGAGAGGCTATCAAAAGATCATCTGCGTACTGCAGAAGTGTTGAACCCCCTGGGAAGTGGAGGTCATCAAGGTCTCTTTTTACCGCTGCTGCGTACACTGTTGGACTCTCAACATAACCCTGTGGCAAACGCCGCCATGTATACTGTTTGCCTTTGAACGTGAATGCAAACAGATACTGGCTATCTGGATGCAATGGTATAGAGAAAAAAGCTGAACATAGATCAATGACTGTGTAGTGTGTTGAATTGGATGGTAACGAGGCTAAAATCGAATTAGTGTCTGGCACAATGGGAGCTGTGGGCACGACAATATTATTAATAGCCTGCAAATCTTGCACAAATCTCCATTCATCTGGACGATTTGGTTTTGGGATGGGCAAAATGGGTGTGTTGCATGGACTGGAAGTTTGCACCAGTACATTTTGATCCAATAGAGATTGAATAACTGTTTCAATTCAAGTAATGGCCCTGTGAGGCAAGTTGTACTGTCTGATAGCTGGCAATGTGACATTTGGTTTGAGTGTGACTTTATGAGGTGGAGCTGAATTCACAAAACCTACATGATTTTTATGTTTTGCCCATAAATATGAGGGAACCTCTGATAATTCTGATGGAACCCCATATTCTGCAGGGTGAGGTGGCTGAAACAAAACAAATGTGCTATCTGGTAACTGAGTGTTCTCACTTAATGATAACAAATACAGTTCCTCGCCCAAGTGTATTATTGTTTGGTTTTGAGAGGCTGTTACAGCTCCTCTCAGTGCTTGGCATCGAGCCACCATTTTACCAAGATGTTTTGCCTCTTTCCGGGCGCAACAGCTACAGTGATGTGTGGAAATGAATCTTTAACATCAAACAGTGTATGTTGTGTATCAGGCAGTCGAATTGGAATAGCGCACCCCTGCGGACCAACAAACAAACATTGCTCACTCTCCAACCCCTCTTGTTTGTTTATGAAATCATTCGCCAATACCTTATACTGTTCCAAAGGGTTAAAGGCTGCTGTGCAATGACATGTCAGGAGAGGCCTCATGGCAGACATCAATGATGCACATGCTGGTGATGTTGTGGCAATTTTCTGAATGTTGGGCTCTGTGAACATAGAAGACATGTTAAAATTTGGCAATGTCCAACAGTACAAACAATCAACAGTGGATTGCAAAAACTGAAATGCTTGGGCTGCTCTGTGATCAGGTAGAGTTAAAAACAGCCCTTCAGGGGTGCAGTGAATTGTTGCATGGAGCTTACAAATCAAATCTCGCCCCATAAGGTTAATTGGGCTCTTCTCAGATATCAGAAAAGAGTGCTGTACATTTGTGCCTTCTACGCTTATCTCAGCTTGATGTGATGATGGCTCTTCATTAGGAATGCCAGAGACTCCGACTGTTGTGATAAATCTAGAGGTCGGAGTGCACACATGCTCAGAAGATTTTACTGTTAGATTTACTTACTTGCTCCACTGTCCACCAAAATATCAACATTATTACCATTAACTTGAACTGACATCATTGGATCCTCAGAGGGATTTTTGGAAATTTGAATAGTTGCAGCTTGAATGTGAATTGGTTGTTCTGATCCTATCTCTCCATGGCCTCCCTATGCTTGATTGTAATATGTCTGCGATGTGTGCACAGCCGGCTGAGGTGTGTGTGTGTTAGGAGGAGGAGGATGGGGAGGAGGAGAGTAAGGGTTCGGCTGTTGAGAATATTGGGGCGCCTGTTGGGGTTCGTATGTGAGGCGAAGCTGGTTTGGATTTATGGGATTACTTTGACACTCTTTGGCCCAGTGTCCCTTTCTTCCACATCTGCGACAATTTGATTTCTTTTTGTTGTACTTTCTGTGTGTGGGCTGCTCTCCACTCTGATATGGTGCCTGTTGCACCATCTGTTTAGACCTAGAAGTGGATCTTTCAGTAGTGAAAATACCACTCCTGTACATATCCATCAGCTTGCCTTTTGTTGTTTTCCAACCTATTCTTTGCCAATCTGGGGCTGACAGTTTGTATGCTGTGGAAATTTGCGGTTTCAAATTTTGCAGCAAAATGTGAATGGCAAGGAGAGCATTCTCCTCTCATTTCATTCCAGCATTATTATCCCACACTTGCATAAATCGCTGAAGAAATTCAGGCACACCCTCATTAGGACCTTGAACACAGTCAACCACTTCTGAGAAATCACACTGCGTTTTAGCACATTTTGTTATTGCTGTTTTAGCTTCATTGTTCATCCAAACACTCATAGGTCTGACTTGCGGCCACTGGCCATCCTCCGTTGCAGCAGGGAAAACAAATTCATCCTTACACAGAGGCCAATGAGTGCGATATGTAAATTCAAGCAACATTTGGACATCAGGCATCAGACCGTTATACACCTTACATGTTTGAGACAACCACAGCCAGTACTCCTCAGCCTGTGTTATTGGATTTGGAGACTTTCTGGCCAAATCCAAAATTTCAGCAGGTGTCCATGGTTTGCAAACAGCTGTCTCCCCAATCATTATTTTAGGAGCATTAAGGAAACCTGACCCTGTGTCAGCCTGTTGTTTCTGTCTAGTAACTCTGGGTGATGTATTTGTACTCCCAGGTTTTCTGATTGTGGTACGGCAACGGGAACTTTTAGCACCTCTTGAAGCTTGTGCTCCAGCTCTCTCAATTTTCTCCCCGTCTGTGTCAAATTCTGATTCACCTTCACAGCTCTCATCTGATGCATTTGAGTCTCCAGTCTCAGTTAAGAGAGCTATCTTTGACTTTTTAAGCCAGTCTTTTGATTTCTTTCTTTCTAATCCTGATTGTCCAAGGCTACTCTTTTCTTTCGGCCTCACAGCCTGTCCTGTGTTACCTCTCTTTTCCCTTTCTTCTGCCTCCAGCTTCTCTCTTTCCTGTCTGGCCCTAGCTTCTGCTAGCTCTTTCTCCTGTCTAACTCTATCTGCAGCTTCTGTTAGCTCTCTCTCCAGTTTGTACCTTTCTGCTAGCTCTCTCTCCTGTCTGTATCTTTCTGCTAGCTCTCTCTCCTGTCTAACTCTATCTGCAGCTTCTGCTAGCTCTCTCTCCTGTCTATCTTTCTGCTAGCTCTCTCTCCTGTCTAACTCTATCTGCTAGATCTGCAACTCCTTCTCTATCTGCAGCTTCGGCTAGCTCTCTCTCCTGTCTAGCTCTTTCTGCAGCTTCGGCTAGCTCTCTCTCCTGTCTAGCTCTATCTGCAGCTTCGGTTAGCTCTCTCTCCTGTCTAGCTCTTTCTGCAGCTGTTACTCTTTGTCCCTCTATCACTGCAGCAGTCTGCAGGAGGAACTCTGTATCGGCTGTGGCTTGCCGTAAGCTGGCCTGTTCATCTGTGTTACTGTGTCGGGCAGGATTTGTTTTAGTGAGCTTGGGATAGTTGGAGACTGAATGTTTACTTTTCTGTAACTCTGGACGTACAAATTCAACATCTTCCAAAACAGTTAGCAGGTCTTGCTGAGAGGGGACTTTAGCTTGACGCTTTGCCCAATTGTGCATCATAGCTGTGGCACATGCACGCAAATTATCACCATGTCTTTGCTTAATGTTGGTCAACTCAGTAGCTCTTGTCTGCAAAGCCGCTTCTAGCATAGGAATATGATGCGTCTCAACACGGGCAGCAATTTTCTCTATGGCAGCTTTCAACTCAGCAGAGCACTTCTCAGGCCTTTTCTCATCCACATGCACTCCATATCTCTGACGAGCCACAGTTATCCACACTCGCATGCATTCTCTCATGTAAGCAAAGTTCCAGGATGGATTACCCATGTTTGTGTTAACATTCCTCTCAGCCATTTGCAGTTTCTCTTTCACAAACGACCCCTCATACGGCCACTCTCTCTCTGTCCAGTCATTCATGAGGGAAGAGAACAGAAACACAAAATGCCATCCTTTTAACCTGCCCACAACTCCTGCTGGCACATATGGAGAAAACATGTCTTGAAACTGTCTTGCTGGATCAGCTGGTTGTGCTGAACTTGTGTGTGCCTGTGCCTGTGCCTGTGGATTATCAGGTTGATTTGTCTGTTCCACATTTTCACTGGTGTTTCTTACTGTTTGACAATCTCTCTGTCTTCTAAATTTTGTTGAATCAATTTGTATGGTTTTAGACTCCAAACTACCACCTGCGCTGGACGTATCATTGCCCATTTTTTTATCACTTTACAACATCAGATAAAACATACGATTTCAACAGCATCTAGGACTCCAACTCCTCTTTTACAATAGCAGCAGTGTTGGTTTGAAGCTTAGAATATACGTGTATACACAAAATTACCGGCGCCCAGGCTCAAACCGAGCCATGTCTCCCAAAGGACACAGAGCAGATAGTCCGCAATCTTGATTTAAGCGAGGTAGAGCCAATTACTATCCCCGAAAACGTCTTTTCTTACAGCTTAAATCTCATGCGGGTCCCTCTGCGCCGAGTGCAGCCCGTAAGCTGGCCCAGAAACCAAAACAGCCACAATGTGGCCCTACGAGGGGTTGAAAACTCCCACCCCTCCTGACCCTCCAACACCACACACTCTGCTATTACAACCAATCGTTGTCAATCACACTGATTCGGATACAGTATCCATGTTTTAGTCAAATGGATATTTCGTCTGTGATCAGTGCCTATTTATGGGCTTTCTTACTTTTGTCAATTTGCAAAATTAAAATCAAAAAGGTTCTTTTATTTTGATCTCGTCAAACAACGACATGGTAAGGCATAAATTCATAAAATTTGCACTTACCCAGTCGTTGTTATGTTGACATCCTGTTCGTGACGGCAGTTTGATAGTGATTTTAATTATGCAGCCCATATAACAATGGAGAGAGTAGACAGGAGTCCAGGATGTCTTGTATTGAAAAAGGTTTATTTACTTGATCAAGGAGAAACGAGCGAATGATCAGTACACATTACATGCCCTGATGCTTCCTTCAATTCTGAAGTTTCTCTCCTCCGGGGATAGACTTTAAACCACAGATAATGCCCAAGGTTGAGCCATGCCCAAATATGGACAGATCCAACACATCTACAATATACAGAATTTAGTGTACTGGTCTATAGACAAAACATTGCTTAGACAACACTCAGGACCTTTGTCCTACCTCCAACACTATATCAAACCTCTGACTCCAGCTGCCTCTAACCCCATTCAGGGAAAACAGTCAAACACATATCTGACCTCGGCTGCTATAGCAACACTATCAGAGTGGCTCCTGTTTTCCCCAAAAGGAGCAGACACACAGAGACAGTGTCTAAACCCTATCATTTGGTGAGGCCTTGCGATGACCGCACAGCCTAGTTTGACCCAGTGCATATTAATGATGGAAAATTCCCTAACAACGCCAGTGATCATGAAATGCATGGAGAGACTGGTGTTGCAGCATATTAAGGCCCATATCCCTCCCAGCCTTGACCAACATCAGTTCGCCTACAGGTCCAACAGATCCACAGACGATGCCATCTCCATCGCCCTCCACACTGCCCTCAGCCACCTGGAAAGCCCTAACTGAAGTCAATAAACAGGATCCTGATATAAATCAGGATGCTGTTTGTTGACTTCAGCTTGGCATTCAACTCCATCAGCCCCAGCCGACTGATGAACAAACTGCAGATATTGCAACTCGGAACCCCCTCTGTCTGTGGATCAAGGACTTTCTGACGAACAGACTTGGGCACTTCCACATCCTCCACCATCATCCTCAACACTGGTGTTCCTCATGGCTGCGTCCTGAGTCCAGCCCTGTTCACGCTGTATACCCTGCACTCAGGCCTGAGCATCAACGGGGAGGAGGTGGAGTGTGTCACAGATTTCAAGTTCCTCGGCCTGCACATCTCGAGGACCTGGGCTGGACTGTGAACACCACCCACATCATCAAAAAAGCCCAGCAGCATCTCTTCTTCCTGAGAACGCTGAGGAGGAGCAAACTCCTTCCACCTTTTCTGAGGAACTTCTACCACTGCACAATAGAGAGTGTCCTTACTTTCGGATGCACAGTGTGGTACGCCAGCTGCACTACAGCAAAGAAGAGATGGCTGAATAAAGTCATCAAGACAGCTAAGTGGATCGTTGGCTCCCCACTCCCACGCCTAGAAGAGATCTACTCGAGACATCTCCTCCGGCGGGCCAAAAAGATATAGAATGATCCCATTCACCCATGTCACTCTCTGTTCACCAGACTCCTGTCTGGCAGGCTCAGAGTAATGCAAGCCTGTACAAACAGACTCAAGAAGAAGAGACTGCTGCAGGAACAATGAACATACTGCAATTTTACCTGCACTTTAAGTTGTTCTTGTTCTTGTTGTTACTTGATTTTTGTATATATTTTTAGATATGTTGTTATTTATTTAATACATATTTATTCATATTTATACCGATTGTAACTGCTACAAGGATTGCTGCCAAACGTAATTTCATTGTATCTTATGTGCAATGACAATGAAGCTTCTTTATCTTCTTTATCTTTATCTTTATCTTTACAAGACCTTATTCTGTTAAGCTGCGCATTACTCCTGCGCTTGATGAAATGCATTCAAATGTAAAGTAAGGACATTTTTGATAATTTTGTGTTTGTGCATATGAATACATTTTTAACATCAAAGTTAGTGTTAAAACTGCATTTTTTTTGCCCTCCACCTGTCAAAATATCTCATGCCCAGTTGTTTACCTGATGGTGCCATTTTCATGTATTTTGCTTAAGGATGAATACAATTTATATGAGTGCGTCCAAAATGATCTGTTTGTTTGGTATGGATGTCAGAGTGTGGTATTTATGTATTTGTGTATTGAAAAATTAATGTGTGCATGTGCAACAGATAGAGAATTCATATCGTCTGTCAGGTCTGCATTTGCAGCTTTATGTCTCAATCTTTCTCTCTCTCTCTCGCACACACATGCATGGGCGTTGCCCATGGAGGTGGGACAAGTCCCGTCCACTTTTTAAAATGACAGTTTGGATCCCTCTATTTTAACAATGTCGAGTGCATCAGTCTTTCCACTCAGTGCTGTTTATTGAGAGAATGCACAAACAAAGTTTCACACACACAATGAAATTCAATGAAAATCAAAGCTTGGCATTTAACTTACATGTTTGTATTTTGTTCGCCTGTTGCTCATAGGTTTTTATTTTTGTTTCACATTCTCCATATAGACACACATCTGTACTGGCACACCACCATTTTCGCTTATGACCTACTCACACAGACACGCATGTGCATGCGCAGCCTGTCAAACTCAATAGAATAGAATATATTGGGCTTCAAATGAACAGTACATTTACTGTATCTTACAGTACACTATTTAGTGTGAGGTGAGGTGTGTGTCAGACGTGTATGTGTGTGTGGGTATGTGTATATGTGTGTGCGTACACATGTATGCACAGCTCAAGAGACTGTACAAATTATATTGTGCTGCGTTCACAAGTCAGAGAATTTGTATTGTCTTGCAGGTCTGCAGTAACTCTGTTATGCTGGTGTGTGCGCATAAGTGATTTTTTTCAGCTGCTCCAGGTAATTCTGAACCCTGAAGGCAGGCTGGTCAACTGAGCTTGGTAGACTGTAGACTCAATGGGAGGAGGCTGTTAATGGTGCAATGTTGGTTTCCTGAACAAACAACATAGAAAGGGCAGAGAAAAGAGTTATACCTAATTATATATGGGAGGAGGGACTGGCAATCTTACAAATAGCTGATTTCACAAAAACTTGTTTTCCTTTCTGTAGCGGATTATGTATATCTTAAAGATATTGAAAATAGCTCTCGTAATAAGGGGCACCACCTTCGTATGAAGGAAAAGATTTTTCTTAATTGGTTGTTTGATTAGCCAATTAATAAATCAATAAATCATAATAATTAATAAATCAATACATTTCTGAATCAGTCAAATATCTAAAGTTCGTGGCTCTACGGTTCAATAGATCCCCTGTATCACTTCAAAGAATAGACATACACAATTGATTGAGTTTTATGGGTTTTATTAACTACACACTACTAATAAATGATGGATAAATAAATGTGATGATACAATGCAATATGAATTCAAGAGATTACTCGATATAGCAACATGAATGAAAGATGATGGTGAATGATGAATTTAAATGAAAGATAGGTAATTATGTGGAAACTAAGAAAACTTAGCCTATAAGTTTTACCGAGCCTTACTTTTAAAGGGAATTTGAATTACTCGATCTGACATCAACCCTTGATTAATGCAATATTTGGATCCTACTTTCATCCGTGGAGGGTCTCTCAGCTGTCCGTCCTGCAGAACCACGCGTAACGCACACCAAGTGGAAGATCTCAGAGGGCGTCGCAGGTTCGGGCGGGGTTCGATGTGCGGGTCGGCTGGCCTTCCGTCAGACTGCCGGTTCCGGTCGTTGTCCGCTGGCAGACTTTGTTCCTCTCGGTTATGATGAGTCGTAGGGTTGACAGACGTTTGTCTGCTCAAAAGGTTCTCTCAGGTTGATGAAAGATGGAGGAAGGGTCTAATTTAACTAGCTCTCTTTCTGGAGAGATCTCAGCGTCAAAATCATCAAAAATGTCAAAAACAGGCTGAATGCAAAACTTAATGACGTGTTTACTTAAAGGGCCTTTTCTCTAGACGTTGCTGGTGAAAGTTACAAGATTACAAAACTTAGGAAAACTTAGATACAGAATAACTAAAGATTAAACTAATGAATGTGTGAGGTGAAAAAAGGGAAAAGATGGGCAGAGCCCTGTTCGGGTCAGCAAGCCCGGTTCAGGTCATGCTAAGACCAAGAGGAGAAGAGATAGAAGAGAGCGAAGACAAGCGCGCAGCTGGGTTTTGTCCCTAGGGAGGGCTGTTGTGTCAGCCAATCAGATTCATCACAGCTACTCTGAGGATCTATTTTCCAGCTTTTTACCATGTAACTTTTCATCATCATCATTCATTCAGTATTTAATCCTGATTATAAAATGCATACTATAATCTATTGACACAGAACACAGGATGTATTATTCTGTTATTAATATGACATCAGCTTGATTCATCAAGCTGCCATTCATTAAAACCTGAAGAGGATTAATATGATATGATCAGACATAACACATTGTTATTCTACTTATTCCATGATAGATAATTGATTATCACCAAAATGTAAGCATAACATCAATGTAACACTTTCTCACATTAAACAAACATTTTCATACCAAATTTTAGTAAGTAAGAAAGTATAATCACAGTTCTCCAAATACACATTTATCTATGATCGCTGTAGTAGCTGTTACAGTGGAGGTTTCTTTAGATAATTGATAAGGATATAAGTAATTGATATTGTTTAAACCATACTTTTCACTAAGATGTTCTTATTTAAGTATTTAACACTAATTTCATTTCTCACTTTCATGCTCTGTGTGGTTTCAGGAGACACAGAGGGGGGGGAAGTCAGGAATTTAGTTTACGACCGTTATCTGTGTGGCTCTTCTCTGATGACGTGGGTAGTCAGAAGACCCCCACTCCGGGCCTGGGTTAAACCTTATGACCGGAAGAATGGGAAGAGGGGACAAACCGGCTCATTCTTACAAAGTGAATTTATCACTTAATGGTCCCCCCTGCAGTTAGCTCAAAGCCTTCCATATGGACCGATTCTGTCCCATGGAATGATAAGGGATCTTTGTTTGTCCAAGAGAAGGAGCCTGTTTGTCTCTATATCAAGCCTGGTTCGATTTCCTCATTTGAGGGTCAAAGGTGACTCTGACCAGAGGATGTTCTGAGCCGTCCTGATGCTGTGTTCACTACATTTCTGTTCCCTTGTGTTCCCTCAGTGACATTCTGCTTATTTTTACTGGCTCATAGGAGCTCCAGTACAATGTGGTGTGATTCAAGCAGCCAGTAATATTCTTTAGGTGGGACACTATTTTTATTTTCATTTATTTATTTATTTTTTACATCTGTTTATATAAATAATGTAGTAAATGATTTAGAAGTTACAGTCCAACATAACTATATAACAATATAATAAAATATCTTCATTTAGTCAAACCACGTTTTTATAATATTTTTTATAACACAACATTTTTCCAGCTACACCCTTTACATTTACATTTTGCTCAGAATTCTGATTTGTATCTACAGGGGAAAATGCAGCATGTAATTCAGTTGTACAGTTTTTAATTTGACCTCTTTGATATCAGCCTCAGTTTACTGTTAACTTTCCTATAGCCACATTAGAGGTGAATTTACTTACTCCAAATACAATACCAATCTTTCTTATTGCTGCTGCTTCAGATTAAAAGTGTTCAACTGGTGAAATATATGCTGATTTTTATAGTAAAGCAGCAAAGGAAATGCATTGTATTTGTCACCATAGTTAACACCAAAAGTGATAGTTGATTATAAATGTGTCTAAAATGAATTAGTAGGTTTCCTTAAAATGCAGTCAGTTTTGTTGGTTGTTCTGCAAACAGATACCCAGTTGCCTGTTTTAGCTGCCCAATAAGTGTTTGCTGTATTATTAAATTGCACTCGCCAAATTAACCAGGACTGAAATCTTAAGGATTACAACATAGCACATTTTTTTCTTGCATATTGTTCCATGTGATGAATGTTTGAACTTCATGTGCAGAATGATGTATAGATGGCTGTTTTCACATTAATTTGCTGAAGGATGAAAGTTTGTCTGTACTCACCTTAAATCTTCAGATTTGTGATATCACAAATTAGTTAGTACTGAGTGGTGGTCCAGTGTGCAATAAACACAGGTGTGTTGTGAAAATATGAAGTCGTCAGTACATTGAGCACAAAGGTTTCAGTGAAATGGAGACGTGTTCAGCAGTTAAGCTTGTGAAATTAAACTTTGCATATTTATAGATTTAGGTTTTTTTCAATCAGGGAGAATAAGTATTTCAGAATTTGTATAAGGTATTCTGACTTTCATACAGACTATTTTTGTATGTCTTGAAATATGTCTGGAAGGGACCTTTAACTACTATCTCCTCACATTCAGTCTTCTTCAGGGAGGATAAATGCATACTTGCACTTCCAAAAATGTATTTTCTTTATCAAATAATCCTAGTTTAACAGCAGAAAACACTGTCTTTTCAATTCCATTTCTTTTCAGATACGTGCAACATTTAGCAAAACAGCCTGACCACACTTCATGGTGTTGGAGATGTACCCCTACCACTATCAGATTCAGTGAATATTATTCTAAGTCTATTACAATTAAAGTAGTGGTTCTTTTTGGGTTTCATACCAGTCCACAGTAAGGTCCAACAGGCAGTGAGGAGCCCATCATACAGCTTCAAAAAGTGTTGACAATCTCCATGGTCATCCTCACTGATTTGGGTAAAGGTGGCAGTCACCACCCTCTCTGGATGCCAGGGGGAAACATGTCACAATGGGTATTTAAATGTGATTTAAATGTGTTTTCACTGTGGGTTCAAATTTAACTTTATACAGTGTATTTCTTTCTCTTTGCCACAAGAGGGAGCATTCACCAAGGTGAGCGCTTGTAGATGTGCTGCAAGATTTCTGCTCCTCTGGCAATAAACACAATTTATATAAATGATCAGTGTCTGCTTTTCCTGGAAAAACTAGTAATGTGTGTTGCCTTTTGACAACTTATTCCTAAGAACTCTTCTGATGTCATTTGGGCAAATGATGCAGTAAATGATCATCACATGTAAATTTCTCATACGTTATATGTGAAAGGGTGAATTATCCATTTTTTTCATGTGAAGATAATTGTGAAGAAGAAACTATGGTGCAATGGAGTCACAAATATCACTGACAGAGATGTTTTCAGGACTTTCATTCTGAAGAGGAACTGCCTTTTAGAATTGCTAATACGAAGAATTGGCCTGTTAAATGTTGTGTACTTGTTTTTTTGGTAACACTTTACTTGACACCTATCTCTATAATGCATCATAAATATACTTATAATGCATTATAATGACGTTATAGCGCTGTATAACTATAGTTATAAACACTCATAAATGATAATAATGTTTTACAACAATAATCATAACACACTATAAAACATTTTATTATGACTTATAAGGTCAGGTATTATAATGAGTTATAACTGTTAACAACTCACTGACAATGACCACATACATAATGCATTATACATATATTTATGATGTATTATAATTGGCTTATAAACATGTATAACTATCATTATAAACACTCATAAATTATCATAAGGCTTAAGGTCTAGAATTATAATACTTAATGATTGCTGGTCCCTTGCTAACCAGTTTTTGTTGCAAGGATCAAAGGATATTATTATAATTATATAGTTGTCATATATTAAAACTCTTTATAATGCATTATAATCACTGGTATAATGCATTATAATGTGATTATAACTTATTGTAAATGGTCATTGGGTGCGTCAAGTAAAGTGATGAAACTGCTCAAGTATAGGCTGATATAACACTTTAGAAGCTGGTCATAACAGTTATAACGCATCATAATACCTGACCTTATAACACATTATATTACCTGATCTTATAAGTCATAATAAAATGTTTTATAGTGTGTTATGATTATTGTTGTAAAGCAATATGATCATTTATGAGTGTTTATAACATAGTTATACAGCACTATAACATCATTATAACACATTATAAATATATTTATGATGCGTTATAGCGATAGGTGTCAAATAAAGTGTTACCGTTTTTTTTATTATATGCTCTACTATTTCGTACTTATCTATTGTTCTTTATTCTTTCTTATTGATGCACTTCCATTACTGTCCACTTGCTGCTGTAACACTGCAAATTTCCCCATTGTGCGACTAATAAAGAAATATCTTATCTTATCTTATTTTGACCCACAACATCTATGACATGCTCTTATTGTAGTAATGGAGCTGAGTGTGATTTTTAATAAAACTGCTGTGATTTTAAATTGATTCTAAAATGAAGTCTGATTTTTTAACTGAAAGAATATATTACTGCCAACAGGACTCATGTGCACAATACAGACAGAATCATAGTCATAATCCTGTTTCATAAGGTGGCAGTCAATTAGATAGATAGATAGATGCTATATAGATATATAGATACATAGATGATAGATGCGATAGGTGCCATCACTCAGATAATGACCTTTGACCTGAGAACATCGTTGACATGCTCTTACTGTAGTAATGGAGCTCAGTGTGATTTTGCATTGTTTAAAGAAAATGCTGTGATTTTAATTGATTCTAAAATGATGGAGGTGATAGATAAATAGATAGATAGATGTAAGGGTTCTGTGTGTGCTGTTTCAGTAGACGGATGCTTTTCATTTCTAATTTCTCGTAATCTTTTCATATTAATTGAGTCAAAGATCTTCCAAATCAACCATCACCACAGTACTGTTGCTGCATTGTCCCATATGTGACCTACTATGTAGAAGTGTGGAGGAACACATAGAAAACAAACACAGATCCAACATCTTCACCTTGTCAAAAAAGTGCCATAAGGATTATGGCACTTTTATTATTATTATTATTATTATTATTATTATTATTATTAATTAAAAGCACTAAAGTTTAAGGATCTGGTTTTACTTCAAAACTCTTAATAATATACAAGGGTTGTTTTAAATGATTTGGTACAGTGTGTCTTTTTGACTTGTTTATTTGAATGTGTTTTGGCTTTGATTTGATCACTGAATGATTAATATTTTGTTGGTTATTTTACTGTTATTTCTATTTTGGTATGTGTCCTTGTCTATATATTCTACTTTATATAATAATGAATGAATAAACGAAATAAGAACCTCTGGTCTCCGGCGCTTCAGCAGCGTCCCTGAATGCCTCCTACAAAGTGGCCGGACAGCGACACTCAGTGGCTGATTGGAGCAACTGCAGCTAGTTTCTATACTTCTGAGCTTCACTGTTTTCAGCTCACTCCTGATTTTCATGAACTTTTAAACTGTCCGCAGCAAGATGAGCTGTTAATGTGTGTTATTAATGTTGTATATTTCAGTTTAATGACAATGTCTTTTAACATGTGAGAAGTTGTAACGCATTAAAAGATGTATTGTTGAGTTTTTATTTGACAGTCTGTGGAGACTGTTGAAATAAAGCAGCTCTGTACACAAACTGCTCAACAGTGAACAGACATAACAGTGGAGGAAATGGTAAGTTTAGGTGATTTTTTTTATTTGAAAAGTGACTGTGTAATGCTTGAAATGTCTCCAACTGGCTGCTGTACTGCTACTGACACATACAGACACAAACGGAAAGTGTTTTGATCCACATAAACAATAAAGACAGGAAACATGTTTTTAGGAAGTTTTATTGTATATTTTTGTTGCTGTTTTTATTAGTTTATTAAAGATATTTGCTTGTGTTGCTTGTGCTCTGTAAAGCTACGCTACCGCCACTGAGCTTCACTGTTTCCCCGGTTTGTAATTTGTAACCTCATAACTTTTTGTAAATAAGTGAGAAAAAAGTCAGAAAATGAGGAACACTTCACAAATTTGGGTGTCATCCTTGCACCTCTGTTGTGTACGTCTTCTCTGTCCCAATTCCTCACACTTTTGACAAAGCTATCTGCTGTCCGTGATCGTGTCGAGCTCAGCCAATCAAGTTGCTGTATCTGCAAATCTGAAACTGAGATTTAAGGTGAGTACAGACAAACTTTCATCCTTCAGCAAATTAATGTGAAAACAGCCATCTGTTTGAACTTCATGTGCAGAATGTATACATCATTCTGCACATGAAGTTCAAACAGTCATCATATGGAACAATGTGCAAGGAGATTGTAATCCTTAAGATTTCAGTCCTGGTTAATTTGGCAAGTGCAATTTAATCGAAGCTTGATAAGCGCAGTTTCGGGAGTGGGAACACACACCAATTACACCCCTTCCGGCTCCTATATAAACAGACCTAACAGCTTCCCCCTCATTCACTCTCGCTTTCGAGTTTCACGTGCAGGCAGTCTCAGTCAAGCTTTCATACTTCCCGCATCGCATCAACAAAACTTGAACACATGCTACGATTACTACTCCAATAGTGAACTCACCACGGATCACAAACTGCAGATCAACCCGTCCGACTTGACTGAAGATTCGTGGGAAACCGGTTCTCCTCTTGTCACACAGCAGCAGACCGCAGCCGAGCGCCCCGCGGGGCACATGACGGCCTCGCAGGCACAAGCCGGCCCCGCAGGCACATACCGGCCTTGCAGGCTCTTCAACCCACACTGATGTGACACTCCCGGTAGATCTCCGGCTTCCTCTCCTCCACTAGCGAGGGCAAAAACCAGGGAAGCAACGCACAAAGCCGCTGGAGCAGCAGCTTCAACTCTCCCCTCCTCAACCGCTTCAACAGTCCAGATAACTCTCCACCACACCGGACTCGCACTCTCCGTCCGGCCGCCTTTACATCCACAAACGGACCCCGACATCAGCGACTGAACTGCCAACGATTCCTGCATAGGATGCATTCCCTATCAACCTCAGCCACATTAAACTAAAGCTTCATTGTTTACTCAGCATCAACAACAGCAACCGGCGCTCCCGCCTTCCGGGTTTTCGTCTAAGCCAATCACCGCCCGGTTCGGCACGCGTGACATCACAGAGCCCCGTAGCCCCACGGCCACAGCGCCCCCCGGCAGGGGCCAGGTAGTATTGCGCTACTCATTCTACTCAGACTTGTCAGTATTATTGTTTTGGTGTCATAAAAGAAAAAGAAGGAAAATAAATAAATTAATTAATTAATAAATATAAATAAATAAATACATAAATATTTAAATTAAAGTGGCTCCCGAGCAGCAGTCCACAAACCAGTGGGTGACGTCACATTGTTACGTCCATTTCTTCTATACAGTCTATGGCATTATACCAACGGCATCAGTCCTGCATCATACGTTATCCATCTCCACTACTTTGTAGTAAAGATTCATAATTAATTTAAAGTTACTTCCACATTGTCTTTTCCATATACCAGCTGGAAGCTTCTCGCGCAGCTACTCTAACGTCACTTTGCCATTGCACACCGTTACACGTGCTTGAACATTACAAACACCAGGTTGCACGTTGCCAGCATATCGAGTCAATCGTCATTTTAGGCATCATCTGCCATTAAACGCATCGTATTGCACGTTACTAACACAGTTATCACAATACTAACCGAAATCACTCTGTATCGTCCACGTTAAAAGCTGGATCGCAAGCTATTTATCACAAATACAACTAACCTGAAATTGCTTCTATATTGTCTGAGTCATAAACCCCCTGCTGTCTCCTCACTCCAACCGCAGCGCTGCTCCTAGACAGGGACATCAGGCACCGGGATGCCTGTGACCCATGCGGTTTCTTACTCCCGCCACAGCATTTCGTTTAGACAGGGACATCAGGCACTGGGATGCCTGCGACCCATGCGGTTTTCTTTACTCCAGCCACAGTGTTCTGTTTAGACGAAACATCAGTCACAGTGATACCAGCAACCACGCAATTTCCTCAATACGACCGCAGCGCTTCGTTTAGACAGGGACATCAGGCACCGGGATGCCTGCGACCCATGCGGTTTTCTTTACTCCAGCCACAGTGTTCTGTTTAGACGGAACATCAGTCACAGTGATACCAGCAACCACGCCATTTCCTCAATACGACCGCAGCGCTTCGTTTAGACAGGGACATCAGGCACCGGGATGCCTGCGACCATGCTGTTTTCTAAATCCAACAGCAGCACTTCGCTTAGTCGTCTACATCAGGCACCGGGATGCCTGCGACCTATGCCGTTTTCTTTACTCCAGCCACAGCATTTTGTTTAGACAGGGACATCAGGCACCGGGATGCCTGCGACCCATGTGGTTTTCTTTACTCCAGCCACAGTGTACTGCTTAGACGGAACATCAGACACAGTGATACCAGCAACCATGCCATTTCCTCACTACGACCGCAGCGCTTTATTTAGACAGGGACATCAGGCACCGGGATGCCTGCGACCCATGCGGTTTTCTTTACTCCAGCCACGCATTTCGTTTAGACAGGGACATCAGGCACCGGGATGCCTGCGACCCATGTGGTTTTCTAACTCCAACCAGTGTTCCGCTTAGACGGGAACATCGGGCACAGTGATACCAGCAACCATGGCGTTTCCTCACTACGACCCCAGCGCTTCGCTTAGACAGGGACATCAGGCACCGGGATGTCTGCGACCATGCTGTTTTCTAAATCCAACAGCAGCACTTCACTTAGTCATGTACTTCAGGCATCGAGATGCCTGCGACCGATGCTGTTTCCTTAAATCCAACAGCAGCACAGCGCTTGTTTAGACAGAGACATCAGGCACCAGGATGCCTGCAACCCATGCTGTTTATTTGTCCAACCACAGCACTTCGTTCCAACGGGAACATCGGGCACCGGGATGCCTACAACCCTTGCCGTCCCTTCATTCCAATCACAGCACTCGGCTTAGGCCAGAACATCAGCACCAGGATGCCAATGACCCCTGCTGTTTTTCACTACATCTGCACCACTTCAATTTGGCCAGGATGTTTGATGTCAGTGACCCCGCCGTTTACTCAACCCAACCTTGGCTCGCCTAGTTCGACAGCAGGCAGCTTTTATCGTGGACATCCTGCTCTAGTTGCCACAGAAGCCTGCTCTAGTCAAGGCTCCTGGCACCGAACTGCCAGCACTCTGCTTCAGCCGGAACATCTGCCCCCGGGCTTCCAGCGCCCCGCTGTCTCATCATCAAGGTACCAGGATAACCCATATTTGACTACACTGATCCCTGCAGCTCATTTCACCCGGGCAGTGACACCGGGATGTCATTGCCCCCAAGTGCTACTCCCGCAGCTTCATCAGACAGAATGATGCATCGTTCTCCGCCAAATGGCCAGCTGAGACCACCCCCTTTCACACGTTTAACATAAACTACCTGTCGTTCTCTCTCGTCACTTCGACCATTTCATTATCAACGCCCCTTTCATATGTTCTACGTCACCTACACTTCGTCCTATCTCATCACTTCTACCATTTCATTATCAATGCCCCTGTCACACGTTCAAAGTAACATATTTATGTTGTACTATTTCATCACCATAACTATTTCATTATCGACGCTCTTAGAGCCAAATGCGGTCTATTGTATCCTCAGTCCTGTCGCTTCTGTCTTCCTTGTCACGGAACCAATCATGTCTCGCTGAGCTTCGCTTGTGGTTCCATCTCCTCTCTAGCCGCAACGGTATCTCCTTCCTTTATGATGATCAGCTGACTAACTCCCTTGACATCCAGCTACACTGATGCCGCTCCTTCTGCTGATTTTGGGGGTTTCTACAACGGTAGATGGTTAGCATCAGAATGGCCCCCAGAACTCGTGGACAATTGCCAGGTCGCTTCCTCCGCCTCTTCGAAATCTACCCCCATAGTAGCCACCGCTGTTCTATGGGGACACGAATAGTCTAGTTAATCCATTCTTATACACTATGATAATCTCAGTCGTTGAAATCATTAACCAAGGTCGCTCCAACTCCTTTTCAATCATGCCATTCATGCGTTGCTCACGTGGCACTCCGTCACTAACCAATATATCCTCCGCGCCGCCCACGTCCCAGGCCACCATAATACCATTGCTGACCCTCTCTCATTTTATGTTCCAGAAGTTCAGAAACTTGGCTCTGCACGCCAAACCGCTGCCGACTCCAGTTCCTCCATATTCTGGACTGACTTTCAATCTGTAAATCCATCTTTAATACTCCTGATCTTCGAATTCCAAAACTACAACAGTTTATCTTCTACACTCTCCTCCTACTGGACAGCTTAGAATAATTTCCAACACTTTCATGACCGACACAACATCATTTCCCCCTCGTTCCATCTCACCACCGCTATCTGCTACATCACCTATGCTCATTCTGCCATGAACAGAAGAACACCTACTATCAAATCCAACCTCAGCTGTACTAGTTTTTCTCCAAACTAATCACAGGTAATCCCAGCCCAGCCATAAACCATCCCCAAGTAAGTCACTTCTCGCTGGTCTCGTTAGCCAAGAACCAGCCAAACGGCTTTCTCTTACCGCCGAACTGCTGTCCACTTGCTTACACACCATTCGCTCAGGATACCAAACTCCTCACATCGCCCTGACCCTCAAAGCGATGTTCATATTCCATATTCCATATAGCATCTTCAGTTTCCTTGGATGCTCAGAATTCACTGTGTCACCATCACACTTCAACCCCGTGCCGTCTTGCTTGTATCTTGGACTATCACTATTAACGCCTCATTAACGTATCACTGCTATATCTGCTCAGACTCAACGATCTAAGATCCGCACGAGCACGTCTCAAATAATTGGAGGTTTTTGGGGGTTCGTCACTGCCCGGGCGCAGCGGCGGATCCTTCGTTCGACCTCCCCACACTGCATCAAGAATCACTGTATCAAGAATCGTTTTGCATCAAGAATACACAATTCATTCAATTCTGTCAATAAATCTGTTAAAACGTATCTCGTTGGTGATGTGTTCCTTGCTCGTAAATCGAAGCTTGATAAGCGCAGTTTCAGGAGCGGGAACACACACCAATTACACCCCTTCCGGCTCCTATATAAACAGACCTAACAGCTTCCCCCTCGTCCACTCTCGCTTTCGAGTTTCCCTCCCCCCTGCCCTCTCTTCTGTTCTTCTCTCCTCTCTTATAGGTTCCTGGGGGTTCATCACTGCCCGGGCGCAGCGGCGGATCCTTCGTCCGACCTCCCCACACCGCATCAAGAATCACCGTATCAAGAATCGTTCCGCATCAAGAATACACAATTCATTCAATTCTGTCAATAAATCTGTTAAAACGTATCTCGTTGGTGATGTGTTCCTTGCTCGTGAAAACAATAAGTTGTGTGTTGAGTGGAAAAGCATGGAAGAGAGTTGAACTGCAAAGACATGATTACCAGTATGTATTAACAATGACAAAGAACTGCTTGTTGAAAATATGAAAATAACAAGGGGGGCTATCGCTCTGAAGGCATAAGATATAGGATGCTTTGCGTTCTATAAGTTTCAAACAGGAAATATCTCATTATATCGGACGCTGTTCGAGGGGGTCGGATGCAGTCACATGAAGTCAGAAGATCCTGGAATGTGAGGATGCAAGGATGGAGTCAAATAAACAGCCAATCAGAAGACAACACATTATACATTGCATAAACATTTTGTATTGCATATAAGACTGGGTCAGGGAGAGCATAGTCAGTCAGACTTCGTGAACTGACACACTTTGTTGTTCGTCAGGGATAGGAAAATCTTGACCCAGAGCTAAATAAATGGCATATTGAGACCGAATATCTTCTCCTATTTGCTTTATTAAACGAACACGCGGACTCAGCTCACACATAGCTAAAGTCCAACACTGCTTTACTATAAAAATCAGCATATATTTAACCGGTTGAACTTTTTAAATGTGAAGCAGCAGCAGTAGTTTCCTATTGGTATTGCATTTGGAGTAAGTAAATTCACCTCTAATGTGGCTATAGGAAAATTAACAGTAAACTACGCCTGATATCAAAGACATCAAATTAAAAACTGTACAACTAAATTACATAGATACGAATCAGAATACAGGGCAAACTGTTTCTGTTAAGAAAATAGCCTTTCTAGCACTTCTGTTAAGAGAATGGCCTTTTATTGCTTAATTTGTCTTTTCTCAGCAAGTTCATGCAAATGCCCACTGAATCACTTATTCTTTCTGAAAATACACAAAAATCCTACATAATGCAGAACTGTTTCCGTTTAGAAAACAGCCTTTATTGCTTAACACACATAGATGTATGTCTGTGTGTGGCAGACCTTCACACACACACATGACCACAAAAGACAGAACCCTTACATCTATCTATCTATCTATCTATCTATCTATCTATCTATCTATCTATCTATCTATCTATCTATCTATCTATCATTGACTGCCACCTGACTATGTTTCTGTCTGTATTGTGCATGTGACTTCTGTTGACAGTAACATGTTTTAGAATCAATTTAAAATCACAGCAGTTTTATTCAGCAATGCAAACTCACACTCAATAAGAGCATGTCATAGATGTTCCCGGGTAAAAATAAGATAAGATAAGATATTTCTTTATTAGTCCCACAATGGGGAAATTTGCAGTGTTACAGCAGCAAGTGGACAGTAAAAATGGAAGAGCATCAATAAGAAAGAATAAAGAACAAATAGATAAGTACGAAATAGTAGAGCATATAATAAAAAACAATTACACAATATTTAACAGGCCAATTCTTTAAGAAATAGTATTTGCAATTCTAATAGGCAGGCAGTTCCTCTGTCAGTGATATTTGTGACTCCATTGCACCATCGTTTTCCATTATGGAACAGTTTTTCATGCTTATGGTTTTGGATTTAAGTTTGCAGTTTCAAGTTTTTATTTAAGTGTGTTTTTGTTGTTGTTCACGTACACTAACCACAATTTTTAATTTGCAATTCTATAAAGTCAAGAATTAACAAGAGAGAGATCATAAGATAAATACATGGTCAGAATTTCAGCAGAGGTTAGGATAGGATGAGGATTTCTCTTTCATTTAAATCAAATGTTTATTCTTCACAATTATTGTCACATGAAAAAAATGCACAATTCACCCTTTCACATATAACATATGAGAAATGTACGTGATGGTCGTTTACTGCATCATTTACCCAAATTACATCAGAAGAGCTCTAAGAGGTCTTAGCAAAACAGCCTGTCAAAAGGTAACACACATGACTAATTGTATACAGGAAAAGCAGACACAGATCATTTATATAAGTTGTGTTCATTGTCAGAGTAGCAGAAATCTTACAACTCATCTACAAGCGCTCACCTTGGTGGTGAAGCTCTTGTGGCAAAGAGAAAGAACTACACAATCTGGCCTTTTTCAGAGCAAAATCGATAAAATGATTATTCCACCTTAACCATTATGACTATAATTAGACTAAGAGATCAAATTAAAAACTGTACAACTGAATTACATGCTGCATTTTCCCCTGTAGATACGAATCAAAATACAGGGAAAAATGTAAATGTAATGGCTGAAACTGGAAAAAAGTTGTGTTATCAAAAATACTATTAAAAAATGTGGTTTGATTTAATGAAGATATTTTATTATATATTTATGTAAACAGATGTAACCCCCCCCCCCCAAAAAAACACATATTTTGAAGCCTGCTTCAAGAGTAGGCCCTGGAAGGAGCCTTTTTGACCTGCAGCCAGGGCTGGTTTATGATGCTCTGATGATGCAGCAGGGCCATCATGATGCTCCACCATCCACAGGGGCTCAACTGCCATTCCATACCTACCTCTGACATCTGCAGCAACATGCACCCCAAATTTACAGGCATCATTTAGAGATAAAAGGCAATTCAGTCCTGTTCAGTACACTTCACACATGTTTAAGTAATTTATGTTCAGAAGTTATTATTGTTTTACCTATTGTTTATTGATAAGTAAACAAATATTTGCTTCATTAACTAATGACCTAATTGTGAAACACCATAACGTAAACAGTACATCAATTTACATTTCACTTGTGTATGGTCAGTGATCTCTATGCAGTCGTGGACTAAGCCAGCGGAGCCCTAACTAATACTTTATCTACAGTGTTACAAAGAATTGAAGGTTGAAATGGATGAAGCATGACTATAATCTCAAGTCATGTCAAGTTTATTGGTGAGCAGTATTGCACAGTCAATTCCAACAACAATAATCATAAATACTACATTTTTTAGAGGTATAACCATCTGGCTGTAATCATCTGGACAAAAAAGATCAATTGTAAATCTGTACAATCTGCACTTGGCAGTTGGAATGAAAACAAAATTCCACTGTCATACACATTGATGTATTACAGTTCTGTTTTAACATCTCAAATGTGGTTTACTGCCCCTTCAGTTCAGAACAAACAGATCAAAAGCAAATCAAATTCAGAAACAATGACAATAATGACACCATGTAAGGTATATGATCAGTAGTGACAAAGTAGCAGCATGCAAAGTGTAATTCAGTATGATTTGTCTGCTTTTGTGTGGCCTGCTGTACTCAAAGCCACTGATGAGGACGTGATGAAGAGTCTGAAGAGTAGCTCCTGGTGTTATTCCTTCCATCACACAGCATCTGCCAGTCTGCCATGGTGGAGTAACAGCAGTATTGGGCATTATGACCTAAGGAATCCAAGACAAAAAATGTAACCTCTGTATAAAATATTTCCGAGCTTTAATCTAAACAAACCCAACATGACCAACAATTCACACATTAAAGATTTCAGAATTGCTAAGCTGTCAATTACAATAAACTTCTTTAGTTACAGAAAACACCAGTAGTTGGTAAGACCAAAATGTATCAAAGTAACGTTAATGTAATGTATTAGAGTATTTCCTCACCAGTCCAATAGCTAAATATCATACATTTAGTCAAAAGTTTCTGAAATAGCAAGGAATAAAGCATGGTTAGCAGTAGCACTATTGTTACTATTAAGTGTACTGTCCTGACAGCATTACTGTGTTTGGCCAACTAACATTACATTACATAACATTACAAGCCATACTTTCATACTCACTTCTTTCCCTTTGTGCTGTAGAATATGCGGGCATACAATGTGATAACACACAGCACTAGTCATAAGCATTACTATTCCTTCCTGTGTTACTATTTTATAATGCTTATTGATAACGTTAGCCACATGGCTACCAGCTATTTCATGTGCAGAATGATGTATGAGTTAGATGGCTGTTTTCACATTAATTTGCTGAAGGGTGAAAGTTTGTCTGTACTCACCTTAAATCTCAGTTTCAGATTTTTGATATCACAAAGTAGTTAGTACTGAGTGGTGGTCCATTATGCAATAAACACAGGTGAAGTTTTCAGTGAAATGGGGACATGTTAAACTTGTGAAATTAATAATACTTGCATATTTTTTGTTATCAAATAATCCTAGTTTTACAGCAGAAAACATTGTCATGTTTCTTTTCAGATATGTGCAACATCTAGCAAATCAGCCTGACCACACTTCATGCAAATTAAATAAAGTGATCTCATTTAAATCTTGAGTTGTGAAAACTGAGTCAAAAAATTGGAGTGACACACTATCAAAAGTTGTCACTTCAAGAAGTTGTTGTGACAATCTCCAGGGTCATCCTCACTGATTTGGGTAAAGGTGACAGACACCATAGTCATAATGGTTAAGGTGGAATAATCATTTTAGCGACTTTGCTCTGAAAGAGAGAAATCTTTATCCTATCTTCTGCTGAGATTCTGACCATGTATTTATCTAATGATCGCGCTCTTGTTAATTCTTGACTTCATAGAAATGCAAATGAAATTGAGGTTAGTGTAAGTGAACAACAACAAAAACAAACTTAAACCAAACTTAAATCAAAACTTGAAACTGCAAACTTAAATCCAAAACCAAGCATGACAAATTGTTCCATAATGGAAAACTATGGTGCAATGGAGTCACAAATATCACTGACTTTCATTCTGAAAAGGAACTGCCTAGAATTGCTAATACTACCTCTTGAAGAATTGGCCTGTGTAATTGTTTTTTATGATATGCTCTACTATTCGTACTTATCTATTGTTCATTATTCTTTTTTTATTGATGCTCTTCCATTTTTACTGTCCACATGCTGCTGAAACACTGCAAATTTCCCCATTGTGGGACTAATAAAGAAATATCTTATCGACACAGATTTATGTTTGTGTGTGTGTGTGTGTGTGTGTGTGTGTGTGTGTGTGTGTGTGTGTGTGTGTGTGTGTGTGTGTGTGTGTGTGAAGGTCCACCAGGTGTCTTTCAAAGTAAAGATTTGATAATTAATAATCATTTAGTCTTATAAAATTAACCTGGGTGCCATCACTCACATAATGACCTTTGACCTGAGAACATAATAATATATATTATGTTCCGTCTACTGTAAGGGTTTCAGTAGACGGATGCTTTTCATTTGTAATTTCTAGTCATTTTTTCATATTAATTGAGTCAAAGACCTTCTAAATCAACCATCACTACAGTACCGAGATAAATAGATAGATAGATAGATAGATAGATAGATAGATAGATAGATAGATAGATAGATAGATAGATAGATGTAAGGGTTCTGTCTTTTGTGGTCATGTGTGTCTGTGTGAAGGTCTGCCACACACAGACATACATCTATGTGTGTTAAGCAATAAAGGCTGTTTTCTAAACAGAAACAGTTCTGCATTATGTAGGATTTTTGTGTATTTTCAGAAAGAATAAGTGGGCATTCAGTGGGCATTTGCATTAACTTGCTGAAAAAAGACAAATTAAACAATATAATATAATACATTCTCTTAACAGAAGTGCTAGAAAGGCTGTTTTCTTAACAGAAACAGATTGCCCTGTATTCTGATTTGTATCGACAGGGGAAAATGCGGCATGTAATTCAGTTGTACAGTTTTTTAATTTGAGGTCTTTGATATCAGGCTCAGTTTACTATTAACTTTCCTATAGCCACATTAGAGGTGAATTGACTTACTCCAAATGCAATGCTGCTTCACATTAAAAAAGTTCAACCGGTTAAATATATGCAGATTTTTATAGTAAAGCAGTGTTGGACTTTAGCTTTCTTTACTAACTAATCTTACACTATGTGTGAGCTGAGTCCTTGGTTCGTTTAATAAAGCAAATAGAAGATATTCGGTCTCAATATGCCATTTATTTAGCAGCAAATGAACAAAGCATACAGAGCTCTGGGTCAAGATTTTCCTTTTTCTTCACACACAGCACCACATTATCATATGAAGCAAATAATAAGATACTTCATCCCATTAGCTGATACTTTAACATTAATCAATTCATAGCATATATTTACAGCAGCAACAGGAAATGCATTGTATTTGTCACCATAGTTACCACCTATGTGATGAGTTCTGCATTTTCTGGGTGTTTTTGTGTATTTCCAGACAGAATAAGTGATTCACTGACTTACTCCAAATGCAATACCAATATTTACTACTGCTGCTAGATTAAAAGCGTTCAGCTGGGTAAATATATGCTGATTTTTATAGTAAAGCAGCAACAGGAAATACATTGTATTTGTCACCATAGTTACCACCAAAAGTGATAGTTGATTATAAATGTGTCTAAAATAATCATTTTCGACAGGCTTCCTTAAAATGCGGTCAGTTTTGTTGGTTGTTCTGCAAACAGATACCCAGTTGCCTGTTTTAGCTGCCTGATAAGTGTTTGCTGTATTATTCAATTGCACTTGCCAAATTAACCAAGACTGAAATCTTAAGGATTACAATCTCCTTGCACATTGTTCCATATGATGACTGTTTGAACTTCATGTGCAGAATGATGTATGAGTTGCTGAAGGATGAAAGTTTGTCTGTACTCACCTTAAATCTCAGTTTCAGATTTGCAGATATAGCAACTTGATTGGCTGAGCTCGACATAGAGACAGAGGTGCAAGCATGACACAAATTTGTGAAGTGTTCCTCATTTTCTGACTTTTTTCTCACTTATTTACAAAAAGTTATGAGGTTACAAATTACAAACCGGGGAAACAGTGAAGCTCAGTGGCATTAGCGTTGCTTTACAGAGCATATGGGGTGTCTCACTTAACACAAGCAAATATCTTTAATAAACTAATAAAAACAGCAAAAAAACTACAATAAAACTTCCTAAAAACATGTTTCCTGTCTTTATTGTTTCTGTGAATCAAAACACTTTCTGTTTGTGTCTGTATGTGTTAGTAGCAGTACAGCAGCCAGTTGCCAGAGACATTTTAAGCATTACACAGTCACAGTCTTTTCAAATAAAAAATTTCACCTAAACTTACTGTTAGAGCATTTGTATTTGTAATAATTTGTGTGTCATGTAATTCCCTGTTCGCCACAGCAGGTGGCGCATTGAGGGTGCATTAAGTGGCAGCAGGTGAAACCTTATAAGTAGAGGAAGAGGCGGGAGCTCGCCAGGTGTGCTGCTTACCGGGAGAAGCACACAGTTCTTTGACCGTTGTCATTGTCTTTGCCGTCGCCATCATTAATGTAGTTTTTTGTTGTTTTGCATACAAGTTATCTGTTATCTGTTATATATAAGTGTATGTAGACTCTTGAAGGCCGCACGGCTGATGGTAGTGAATAAATACATTTTTGAGCATAAGTACGCTACTGATGTTTGATTTACCACACGGAGCCTGTGATGACGTGTCAATCAGTTATCCCGGTAGCAGCCCCTCATTGTGGCTTAGGGTTTGTTTGTTTTTGTTAAAACCAAGTCACTACACTTACCATTTCCTCCACTGTGTCTGTTCACTGTTGAGCAGTTTGTGTACAGAGCTGCTTTATTTCAACAGTCTCCACAGACTGTCAATTAAAACTCAACAATACATCTTTTAATGCATTACTCTACTTCTCACATGTTAAAAGACATTGTCATTAAACTGAAATATACAATATTAATAACACACATTAACAGCTCAGCTTGCTGCAGACAGTTTAAAAGTACATGAAAATCAGGAGTGAGCTGAAAACAGTGAAGCTTAGAAGTATAGAAACTAGCTGCAGTTGCTCCAATCAGCCACTGAGTGTCGCTGTCTGGCCACGGAGGCATTCAGGGACGCTGCTGAAGCACAGGAAACCAGAGGTTCTTATTTCGTTTATTCATTTATTATTATATAAAGTAGAATATATAGACAAGGACACATACCAAAATAGAAATAACAGTAAATTAATCATTCAATGATCAAATCAAAGCCAAAACACATTCAAATAAACAAGTCAAAAAGACACACTGTACCAAATCATTTAAAACAACCCTTGGATATTATTAAAAGTTTTGAAGTAAAACCAGATCCTTAAACTTTAGTGCTATAATTCTTATGGCACTTTATTTTTTTTGACAAGGTGAAGATGTTGGATCTGTGTTTGTTTTCTATGTGTTCCTCCACACTTCTACATAGTAGGTCACATATGGGACAATGCAGCAGCAACAGTACTGTAGTGATGGTTGATTTGGAATATCTTTGACTCTATTAATATGAAAAGATTACAAGAAATTCGAAATGAAAAGCATCCGTCTACTGAAACAGCACACACAGAACCCTTACATCTATCTATCACCTCCATCATTTTAGAATCAATTAAAGTCACAGCATTTTCTTTAAACAATACAAAATCACACTGAGCTCCATTACTACATTAAGAGCATGTCAACAATGTTCTCAGGTCAAAGGTCATTATGTGAGTGATAGCACCCAGATTAATTTTATGAGGCTAAACGATTATTAAAACTTCTCACACACACACACACACACACACACACACACACACACACACACACACACACGCAGACCACAAAAGACAGAACTCTTACATCTATCTATCTATCGATCTATCTAATTGACTGCCACCTTATGAAACAGGATTATGACTATGATTCTGTCTGTATTGTGCACATGAGTCCTGTTGGCAGTAATATATTCTTTCAGTTAAAAAAAAAAAAAAAAAAAAAAAAAAAAAAAAATCACACTCAGCTCCATTACTACAATAAGAGCATGTCATAGATGTTGTGGGTCAAAATAAGATAAGATATTTCTTTATTAGTCCCACAATGGGGAAATTTGCAGTGTTACAGCAGCAAGTGGACAGTAATGGAAGAGCATCAATAAGAAGAATAAAGAACAATAGATAAGTACGAAATAGTAGAGCATATAATAAAAAACAATTGCACAACATTTAACAGGCCAATTCTTCAAGATAGTATTAGCAATTCTAAAAGGCAGT
Source organism: Scomber colias (assembly GCA_021039105.1). NCBI lineage: Eukaryota > Metazoa > Chordata > Actinopteri > Scombriformes > Scombridae > Scomber > Scomber colias. The sequence continues at coordinate 2,119,986 of JAJDFG010000083.1, forward strand.
TCCTCTTCAGAATGAAAGTCCTGAAAACATCTCTGTCAGTGATATTTGTGACTCCATTGCACCATAGTTTCTTCTTCACAATTATCTTCACATGAAAAAAAAAAGGACAATTCACCCTTTCACATATAACATAAGAAATGTACATGTGATGATCATTTACTGCATTATTTGCCCAAATGACATCAGAAGAGTTCTTAGGAATAAGTTGTAAAAAGGTAACACACATTACTAGTTTTTCCAGGAAAAGCAGACACTGATCATTTATATAAGTTGTGTTTATTGCCAGAGGAGCAGAAGTCTTGCAGCTCGTCTACAAGCGCTCACCTAGGTGAATACTCCCTCTTGTGGCAAAGAGAATGAAATACACTGTATGAAGTTAAATTTGAACCCACAATGAAAACACATTTAAATACCCACAGTGACATGTCTCCATGGCACCTAGAGAGGGCGGTGACTGTCACCTTTACCCAAATCGGTGAGGATGACCATGGAGATTGTCAACACTTTTTGAAGTACGGTTAAAACCGTAGTGTTACCTTTGGAGATCGGGAGCCCCATGACAAAGTCCATGGAGATCTCTGACCATGGTCGGGATGGAATGGGGAGAGGCTGCAGCAGGCCGGCGTGGGCTCTGGAGGAGTTCTTGTTCCTGGCACCGGCTGGACACGCCTCAACGTACTCCCGAACCTCTGGTTCCATGGACGACCACCAGGACCGCTGCACGATGGCGAACATGGTTCGACATACGCCCGGATGGCAGGTGAGCAGAGAGGAGTGAGCCCAGTGAATCACCTGTGGGCGCAGATTAACAGGAACAAATAGACGATTATCGGGGCACCCACTAGGTGGCGGGGTCTCACCATTCGCCTGCTTCACCTCGACTTCTATGGGCCAGGTAACCGCTCAAACCACAGGGTTAAGTGGAAGGATGGGCTCAGGTTCCGTGGACACGGGCTCGGGGCTGAAAAGACGGGACAGGCATTGGGCTTAGTGTTTTTCGACCCCGGTCTGTAAGATAGAGAAAATTGAAAACGGTTAAAAAAAACAATGTCCAGCGGGCTTGATGGGAATTCAACCGTTTGGCCTTATGTACTGCAAGTTCTTGTGGTCTGTCCAAACCAAGAACGGGTGTTGTGCCCCTTCCAGCCAGTGCCGCCACCTTCACTGCCAGCAGCTCTCGATTTCCCACGTCATAGTTCCGCTCTGCTGCCATCAGGCGTTGTGACAGGAAAGCACAGGGGTGAATCTTGTGGTCTGACTCTGCTCGCTGGGACAGAACGGCCCCGATCCCCTCATTGGAAGTGTCGACCTCCACCACCAACTTGCGAGAGGGGTCGGGAAGCGTGAGGATGGGCGCTGTGGTGAACTGCTGCTTAAGCTCTTGGAAGGCTGCGTCCGCTTTAGTGGACCAGTGGAAAGGCACCTGCGGAGAAGTGAAAGTGTGGAGAGGAGCTGCGATCGCACTGAAGCCTCTGATAAACCGCCTGTAAAAGTTGGCAAAACCTAGAAATTGCTGCACCTTCTTGCGGCTGAAGGGTGTAGGCCACCATCTGAACCCTTCCAGGAGCTACGATAAAGCCCAGGAAGGAGATGGTGTCGGCATGGAACTCGCTCTTTTCTGCTTTCACAAACAACCTATTGTCTAGGAGACGCTGCAAAACGAGTTCGACGTGCTTCTTGCGAGTCTCCAAGTCGGGAGAGTAAATCAGGATGTCATCAATATAAACATATACAAAGTGATCAAGAAAGTCTCTCAACACATCATTAATCATGGACTGAAAAACTGCGGGGGCCTTTGTGAGACCAAATGGCATAACGAGATACTCATAGTGGCCAGATGGTGTATTAAATCCAGTTTTCCATTCATCCCCTTCCCGAATGCGGACGAGGTGATATGCATTACGTAGATCTAATTTGGTGAAGACCTGTGCCTGCTGAAGTTGGTCGAAGATTGAAGTCATGAGGGGAAGGGGATATCTATTCTTCAGTGATTTCGCTGAGGGGGCTATAGTCAATACAAGGACGGAGAGACCCATCCTTTTTCCCCACAAAAAAGAACCCAGCACCGGCTGGGGATGAGGATGGTCGAATCAGGCCCGCTTTCAGAGAGGTTTCAATATAGTCTTTCATGGCCTGCCTCTCAGGCCCAGAAACCGAATAAAGCCGGTGCTTGGGGATGGTGGAGCCCGCAAGAGCTCGACGACAGTGTCATGGGAGCGATGAGGTGGAAGAGCTGTGGCCTTGCTCTTGCTAAAAACCTCTGCGAGATGGTGATAGGCCCTTGGCACTGTGGTCAGGTCGATGGTCTCCTGGTCTGTGGCAGAGTGAGCAGAAACATTATTGAAAGTCACAGCTTTATCTTGGGAATGTGGCCCCCAGCAACGGTCCTTACAACCCTCCCCCCACCCTGTAATGTCCCCGGTGCCCCAGTTAATGCTTGGGTTGTGGCGCACCAGCCACGGGAGCCCAAGGATGAGAGAGTGCAGAGGAGAGTTTATCAAATAGAGCCTAATGCCAGGGGTCGACAATATAAATGGCCCGGTGGCCCGACGTACTTTTAAAACCGTCAGGGCCACCAGAACGCTCCAACCACTGGCCCGATGGGGCCAGTAAAAATAATGCCCTTGATTAAAAAAAACAAACAAAAGAAAAACAAGTAAAAAAAATCTAACTTCACATTAATTCCCCGTGGTTCCAATGTTTTGTGATGATTTCTGTTAAATACCACTAATACCGGGGGGGGGGGGGGGGGGGGGGGGAGTGATCTCGCTGATGGAGACACACGCGGTGTGCACGGAGGAGAGGGACTGTGTGTGAGCTGTGTGTGAGCTATGTGAGAGACGCGTGAGTGACAGAGAGACGCAGCTTAAAAAATAGTAATGAACAAAAAGCGCCTCCATCGAGGGAAAAGCAGGGAAAAAAGGTGAACTAAACTTAGGAGCTCTGAAAAACTAAATGGCAAAAACTCTAACAAAAAAATCACTCTTCCGAGGAATAAACACACTATAAATACCATAAACTATGAACAATGACTATGAACAATGACTAACTATGACAGGACGCTTGTACTCTGGTCGACAGACAAGACACACTCGCACAGGACAAAGGGAGACGCAGACTATAAGCACACATGGAGGGAAATGGGGAACAGGTGGACACAATCAGGAATCAGGGAAGACAATCAGACTGGTGACACATGAGGAAGGGCAAGGCACCTGAAACGAGAGGAGAGTTAATACCAAAATAAAACAGGAAGTCACAAAACAAACATTGAGACAGGACAAAAACTCAATTTGACACTACCGGTGTGACATATTTCACCAGTTGAACACTTTTAATCTGAAGCAGCAGCAGTAAGAAAAATTGGTATTGTATTTGGAGTAAATAAATTCACCTCTAATGTGGCTATAGCAAAGTTAAAGGTAGGGTTGGTAATGTTGGAAAGCTAGCAAGAGAGCTAGCAAGATTTGAAAATAGTACCTCCTCCTGCCTCCTCTAAGTTCAACCCCGCTGCTCCCCCTTCCGTCAGTGAGTCCGTCCAAGCCACGCCCCCACAAACTGGAACGCGCACACTGCTGCAGGGAGGAGAGGAGAGCTACGAGCTAGCCATTTCCAAGTATTTTGGACAACAACCAAACAGACTCATGTCCCTTTACCTGTAAGTAAACTATATTATTATGTTTTTTGTTTGTTTTATAGCACATCAGTCTGTGCAGATTCAGATCCGGGACCCGGGTCTGAATCTGCTGAATCTCCCCAAGGATACGGCTGGATTCAGACCTATGGTTCAGACCCATCAGCTAAATTACATTGTAATAATTGTTACGTGTTTTTCACTGACAAACATGTATTTTATGTTTTTATTAGTCACGTAGCATATCTGCTATGTTTTTTATTGACAATTATGCAGGGTGATGCAGAAGTGTTAGGAAAGTAAATTTGGGCCAATATCTCAATTTTACTATAAAACTTAGACACTTATGCTACTAGGCTAACGCTATGTTTGTTGTTTCATTGTTAGAGGTTACACGATGAGAGCACTGGCTCAGACCCGAGCCACAGTCCTGAACCAAGCATGTCTTCAGCTCCAAGGGGACGCGGTCGTGCTCGAGCCAGAGGAGGCCGTGCTAGAGGGGGTGCAAGGGGCAGAGGCCGAGGAACTTGAGGTCAAGGACGTGGAGCAAGCCGGACTGCGACCGGAGAGCTTTTACAAGATGAGGATATTGAACAAGTGGAGAATCTGCAAGCTCAAAGAATTGCAGATGAGCAGGTAGCCTTTCTAAAATAGCCTCTTTTTTCCTGATCTCAACATCATCAAGAACTGTAAACAATGACCTGCCATTTACTGTGAACACAACATTTCTGAGTTTGTCATTCATAAACTGTTAAAGAATATAATACTATTATATAAACACATGAAACTTTTAACTCTGGTCCGGCAACATACCAAAAATATAATAAATGAAATTACAATATTAGTAATAATAAAGGACAAGATGGTGAGAGTCTAATCTTCTTGATGAACTATTTTTTACAGGCTAGAATTGAACGACTGAGATTGGAAGAATCTCATCAGTTGCTTCAGATCAAGAGACCCAAGCCTCATGTTTGATGTCCTGCAGATGTCAGCATCAGGAGATGCTCCTCCACCAGGCCCTCCAGCTCCACGTCTACCTACATGGTGTGTGTGCAGGAAGTGCCGTGAGATGCCCACAGATCTAGAAAAAAAGTGCTGTGGGCAACAACCTGCTTCCTAACCCTAACCCTCACCTGGAAGTTTACATTTTAAATTTGGTCTTTTATTTATATTTTGTCAGTTTTTAATAAAAAATTGAAAATGATGAATGCCTTTCATTTGACTATTTCTGCAACAGAAGCAATATATTTTCTCACCACCACATTAAAAATAAGTGATTACAGAATAACAAAATTGGTATAACCCTTTTTATTGTTACATAAATAATCTGTACATTTTCAACATGAGTGTATCTACACATTGGAAAAGGTGTTTCCAGGTAAGGCAGACCGGTCAGGCTGTGTGTAGGGAGTATTTGTCAGCGGTGGTGATCTACTCCTTTGGCAGTGATTTACCTTTAAGAAGAATATCACAATTACACATCTGACAATAATGAATACATTTGAGATAATCAAAGAATAATACTTAGAGCTTTATTTCCCATTTATTTTGCACATAATTATGTTAGAACTTCTTCATCAAACTACAATATTGTAAGAAAACTCACCTAGGCCTCTGCTGAGTTGGGTCTGCAAAAACTGTATGCTTTTGGGCTTAGTGGGGGTAGCATACTAGAGGTGTCAACGAGGGGGGTTGCTGCAGTAATGGCTGGGCTGGGGGAGGGACAGATGTCTGCTCAAACCAGTTGAAGAATTAACATCATCTCATCACGTCATCTCTGTGAAGATTACAAAATTAGAAAACATACATTTACCCTTCATTCACAGAGGACAAAACACAGAACTTTTATTTGTAGAAATAGAAGTCTTGGGTTTGGCAGTTGGACCAAAGGAGCATAAAGATTGATATAAACTGTTGAGAAGATCCTCAGTTTGTTCCTATCCTCTCTGCATAGCATCTACCAGAGTATAGTCCATAGACAAGCTTGTAGCATGATCAATTACTCCACCGACACCACACAAAGTTAGAGGTACAACTTATGCTAGCTGTGTTTTATTTTAGTGTTGATGGTTGTTGTTGATGTTAACAACTCAGTGTGAAGTGCTGGACCTCCTAAGGTGAAGGACAGGTTTTATCCTCAGGCCATCATATTTCTCAAAATATCTAATCACTAACATTTACTCAATGTCTGTATAATGATATAGCAGATATCACTGATAACACATATTGTATGTGCAATAATGCTGTTTTCTGAAGTACCTCAAATGGCACTTTGAGGCACATAAAACAGAAAAAGCTAGATATTTATATCCCAAAGTCATATTCATAGCAGCAGCAGCAAGTTGAACTCACCGGTCGCACAGAGACACAGAAACAATAGTTGAACTGGAGGGAGAGTAGGTCTCATCAATCCGTGTTTAGACGGCGTCGAGGTTGATCGGTCCTTCTCATGGCTATGAAAACATAGATGAGCTACATCACCACAGTTGTAACGTGTAAAAGCCAATATACGTAGGTCTTTTTATCACAATAATAATGCAGACACTGAAGACTAGGGTAGAGTAATATCTTTCAAATTAATATACTAGTATAATCTATTCAATACTGGCGTCACTGACCCGTTTTAAACACACAGCAAAGCTAATATTAGCATTACGCTAATACAAGCTACTATCTATCTATCTATCTATCTAACAAATCCTCCCCAAAGCAAAACAAATAATTACCTGTCCAACAGATAGAGAGCAACCTCGGCATCACTGTTCAGGCCCTTCAGATCCCTCAGTTGTCTCCACCGCTCAAATGCTACTCCGATGTTGATTCTTGTTTGACCTCTTGCTTTATCCAGAGCCTTTTTATTAGCAGTCCTTTCCTCCTCCTTCTTCTCTTTCTTCCCCTTTTCTCTGGACGAGTCGTTACAAGTAGACGTGCAAGTGGTATTTTCTCAGCCATTGCTCTTAAATAAATATTACATCCGTATTCGGTAGTTCTGCAGAGAGGTGTGCTGGTTTTTCTGGCAACAGCGACAGGTGAAGACTGTGCACGCGCGCAGTAGGCAGGGAGAGAGGGGGGCGGGGCGTAGACTGTATGCGGAAGCAAAACTAGACATGAAGCCACCTGATTGGTTTTTTCTGTTCGCACCGAACGGCTCGGATTGGTCGGGGTTTTATCAGTCCTGTGGCTGCTACAGAGCTCTGATTTTTTCCGTTCCTTTTTCTAAAGCCATAATGTATTGATACCTTTCATAATAGAAGGACCATTTCTCCCAGTATAACAAAAAGTGTATCTGAACAGGATTACCAACCCTACCTTTAACAGTAAACTGAGGCTGATATCAAAGAGGTCAAATTAAAAACTGTACAACTGAATTACATGCTGCATTTTCCCCTCTAGATACAAATTAGAATACTGAGCAAAATGTAAATGTAATGGCTGTAGCTGGAAAATGTTGTTATAAAAAAATATTGTAAAAATGTGGTTTGACTTAAGATATTTTATTTTGTTATATAGTTATGTTGGACTGTAACTTCTAAATCATTTACTACATTATTTATATAAACAGATGTAAACAATAAATAAATAAAAGTAGTGTCCCACCTAAAGAATATTACTGGCTGCTTGAATCACACCACATTGTACTGGAGCTCCTATGAGCCAGTAAAAATAAGCAGAATGTCACTGAGGGAACAGAAAGGAAAACACAAGTTTTTGTGAAATCAGCTATTTGTAAGATTGCCAGTCCCTCCTCCCATATATAATTAGGTATAACTCTTTTCTCTGTCCTTTCTATGTTGTTTGTTCAGGAAACCAACATTGCACCATTAACAGCCTCCTCCCATTGAGTCTACATTCTACAATCTACCAAGTTCAGTTGACCAGCCTGCCTTCAGGGTTCAGAATTACCTGGAGCAGCTGAAAAAAATCACTTATTCACATGCGCACACACCAGCATATGCAGATAACAGAGTTACTGCAGACCTGCAAGACAATACAAATTCTCTGACTTGTGAACGCAGCACAATATAATTTGTACAGTCTCTTGAGCTGTGCATACATGTGTACGCACACACATATACACATACCCACACACACACACACACACACACGTGACACACACCTCACATTAAATAGCGTACTGTAACATACAGTAAATGTACTGTTCATTTGAAGCCCAATATATTCTATTCTAATGAGTTTGACAGCCTGTGCATGCACATGCGTGTCTGTGTGAGTAGGTGATGAGCGAAAATGGTGGTGTGCCAGTATAGATGTGTGTCTGTATGGAGAATGTGAAACAAAAATAAAAACCTATGAGCAACAGGCGAACAAAATACAAACATGTAAGTTAAATGCCAAGCTTTGATTTTCATTGAGTTTCATTGTGAGTGTGAAACTTTGTTTGTGCATTCTTTCAATAAACAGCACTGAGTGAAAGACTGAAAAGTGGATGGAACTTGTCCCACCTCCATGAGCAATGCCCATGCACATGTGTGAGAGAGAGAGAAAGATTGAGACATAAAGCTACAAATGCAGACCTGAAAGACTGAATTCTGTTGCACATGCACACATTAATTTTTCTATACACAAATACATAAATACCAGACTGACATCCATACCAAACAAACAGGTCATTTTGGATGCACTAAAATAAATTGTATTCATCCTTAAGCAAAATACATGAAAATGGCACCATCAGGTAAACAATTGGATAAAACTACAATTTGAAGCCACGGCATGAGATATTTTGACAGGTGGAGGGCAAAAAAAAAAAAAAAAAAAATGCAGTTTTAACACTAACTTGGATGTTAAAAATGTATTCATATGCACAAATACAAAATTATCAAAAATGTCCTTACTTTACATTTGAATGCATTTCATCAAGCACATAGTAATGCGCAGCTCAACAGAATAAGGTCTTGTAAAGATAAAGATAAAGATAAAGATAAAGAAGCTTCATTGTCATTGCACATAAGATACAATGAAATTTCGTTTGGAAGGAGGGCCTTCACCAGGTGACCCACCCCCTACAGAAATATGGCAGCCCACCTGTACTGGCAACAACAACCGTATAAAAAAGTCACTCACAGGTCAATATAACAAAATGAAATAACCCAAAAAATACACAAAGTAAAATAAGTGGGGACAAAAACAGCAGTAGGTCAGAGCTCCTCCTTGGCAATTATCTTACTGCAATTAGGTCAAGCAGTAATCACTATCATACCATTCCTGAGAGCTGCGAGTTACTGTCTGCATGTGGTCTGGTACACCAATGCACTACACAGCACAAGGAGGGGAGGAGAGCAGCCACTACGTCCACCTATCACTCTGATCCTTCCTGCAACAATCTACAAAAATAAAAATACTTGAGTCTATGCGAAAAACATTCTTTCATACCCATAAAAGAGCGCACCTTACCGGGACATAAATATTGCTCCACCAGGACAGTCAGGTAGGGAGAGAGAGCCAGCCTGCTGCAGGCTGTTTGCAGCTACATTTAAGAGGACTGAGAGGTGATAAGCGCTCACCTGTTATCAGTTCGACTGATTATGGGGTGTGGCCACACCGGCAAGAGGAAGGGGAGAGCCCTACTCATCACATATGTATATTTGTATGTGTTTATATGTTTATTTATGGATTTATTTATCTTATTTAAAGGTTTAATGATCAGGGGCAATGCACATTAATAAAACATTTTCACAAATGTAAACATACCGGAATTAGCCAAAAGGCTATTTTACATCTGCTGTCTCTGGACTGATGTTGAGTAGTCACCCTAAAAGAATATTTAAAAAAATGTGCTTGTGGTTCTGTCATAGTTTGTGCAGAATTGTGTTTGTTGTCTTGTGGAGGTGGTGATTGTGCACTTTAAACAGTGTGTTTGCTGTTCTAAGTGCAATAGTTTAATAACTGGATTCTCTTAAGAGAAACCCGGGGAAAACAGGAATGTTGGCAGCTATGGTGTACAGTGCATGCTGCAGAGGAGGGACAGAAATACGCATGCGCAGCTTTTTGCAGGAACATGACAAAAAATCGTTTCCCCCCGATTTTATTCGTTTTGAGATTGTCTGGTCCCAAAATCGTAATCACGATCAAATTTCGATTAATTGAGCAGCCTTACCAGGCAGCATGCCTCCTTTTTTCCCCAAAAAGAGCAGACTCACTGCTTAGCACTATCTCAAAGGGAGACAGTGTGTAAACCAAACATTTTGTGTGGCCTTGCTATAACCGCAAAGCCTAGTTTGACCCAGTGCATATTAATGATGAAAACACTTGGGAGGCTTAAAGAGAAATACAGTATTTCAATAAAATGAGAACGCCACCCGGAGGGAAAGGCCTTGATCACAGGGCCAAGAGGCCTACAATGAGAATAAATGACACACAACAGCATGTATAATTTCACAACATGACAAATACTTTTATGCAGAGAGTGCATCTATTCATTTGCAACTAACATCACAGCTTTAGAATAAAACACATACGTTGATGCACTCTTGGCAACCAAGACAAAGGCTGTGCAGCAGGAGCAGCTCTCTGCCTGTCTCTCTTACAGATGTCGCGGACAGCGTTTGCCATCTGCATCCCGGGGGCTGGAGCCTTCCTCCGGAGGTAGTTGACAAACCTGTGCAAATCAGACAGCTTGTTAGACGTACTTAGCACTAGCTCTTGTTCCTGAGGAAGGAGGTTTTACATTAAAAAGTGAACTTTTTTTCTATGAGAATACAATATATTTTATTACAAGCCATGGCACGCGATCAGATATCAGATGAACTGGTTGAGGTGGTGGTGGAAGGACTCCAAAGACGTGGAGCCCCTGGCGCAGCAATAAATGGGCAGGATGTACAGCTGCTCGTCTGTGGGTCCTGGATGCAGCTGAGATGGTGCCTCTGCGTACTAAAAATGTCTGGTATGCAGAGATTGTCGAGCAACCCTGCCCAGGCTGTTGTGTGTGTCGACTCCTCGGCCTCACATGTCCTGCGACAACACTATCCTTGGAGATCCTCTGGATCACCTTGACATCAGTCAGACCGACCATCCCGTGCTTCCCCTCCAGCTGGAACCGCTTAGCCTCAGTGAGACGGCTGGCATCTCCAGGGTCCACCCCGAGCCCTCGGAGCATGTGAGGACACTCATGAGCACCTGCCCGTGCTCGTTATCGACATTGTTAACCCAGGAGGCCGTGTCAGAGACAGCACCCAGCTTCTTCGTCACCTGGTAGGGGGGAAAAGAGAAAGAGAGAGGGGAAGAGATAGATTTCAAATGTTACTGTAAGTGCACACAAACACAGACACACACAGCTGTGGTGTAAAAGACACAATTTGCCGTCATGGTCGAATCCATCTTTAAGATGGATCCAAAGGTGGACGTGATCCTGGCCTTGAACTCATCCAGCCGCGTCAGGACATCGTACCCGAATACGGTCAGCAGCCAGATGGGTGATGGCATTTGGGGCAGTGGTGGAATCCCCCCCTCACTTTGGACAAGGCCAGGAACTGCTCACAAATGCCAAGGTAGTGGATGGCTCTCCGCATCCAAGCATCCGAGTGCTGCTCCCGCAGGGTGCTGCACAGGTGATTCGCACTGTTGCCCAGAATGTGGGACTTCAGCTGTCCAACCACCCTCAGGTCACAGGACAGCCTGCAGAAACACAACACAAGAATTACATACACATTTATCACAACAAACACTGATACGTATACAACAATAAGAAGTCTGTCTTACTTGTACGTGAGTACAGCTGGAAACTGGCAGCGGTGGCAGGCTTGGGGAAAGCTGCTGCATCTGTATTTCTGATAAAAATATCTGGGGATGGGGTTGAGCATAGCTCAGCGGGTAGCGCACCCGCCCCATGTGTTGAGGCTATAGTCCTCGTTGCGGGCGACCCCGGTTCGAATCCCGAGCCGAGCGGTCTTCTCCTGCGTGTCATTCCCCCTCTCTGCCTCCTGTTTCCTGTCTCTCTACACTGTCCTGAACATTAAAGGCAAAAAAAGCCCAAAAAAATATACTTTAAAAAAAAAAAAATATCTGGGGATGCAGGGGGTGCCATTGGGGCCATACCATACACCTGTACCGTCAGCAGAGCAACCATTTTGCTGCCAGAGACGTTTTTCTTGTGCAGTAGCAAACGTTTGGAGGGTGTTCTGGCAGTATTTTGTATCAAGAAGCACAAAGTCGTTTGTTGTCTTTATGATAGTTTATCGAGTCGTCTGCAGACGGACTCCTTGCTGTCTCAAGCGTGAGATGGCACGAATGAGCCCAGAGCAGAGGAAATTGTCAGATTATATACAATGCGTGAAAGCATGACCTTGTTCTACCATCAGAACCCAGGAAGTGCTCTTGTTCAGTGAAGAATTTCCTAGTGAAACTGAGGCTGTGTCCCAATCTGGTCCCAATTGCGAGGCTGTACTTAAGTTGTAAATACTAAATGGAATAGACAACGTGTAACAATTGACAATATTTTTTATTTTATAACATTAACATAAAATCACCACTTCTTTTTCGCCTGGTGGGGCTGGACCTTCCCCTCCAGGCCCATCTTTTCCAGTATTGTTCTAAACACAGAGGGAAGCAAGAGAAAAGGTAAACACAGGGATGCTATGTTAACAGACAAAAGGGTTCTAATATAGCAAAAAATTATCATAATAATGAAGTATAACATATAATAGTGACTGTGTATATATGTATATATATAAATATAAGTATATATATATATATAAATATATATATATATAAGTAAATATATATATAAGTAAATATATATATATATAAATATAAAAAAATAAGTCAAGTAATAAAATATAAGTAATTAGTAAAAGTATAAAAGTATAAATAGTAATAAGTACAAATAATTAAATAAAACAAACCAATACTTACACTTGAATGAAAAGTCTTCACCTGTTGGTGTCGCCATTGCTGTGTTTTCGCGGCACTGAACAGCACCGCGCAAAGGATCTTGGGATCTGGGAGCATCTGGGAGGCCGCGAAGGATAGTAGCGGTGCATCCTCGAAAAAGAGGGAAAAGAAGGCCGCATTTCAAGGCTGCATTTGAAGGAGTCTTCGAATTGGGACAGCCTTCGCGCGACGTTGTGATGTAATCGGCCTCTAAATGCGTACTTCGAGGATGCAGCCTCGCAATTGGGACCAGATTGGGACACAGCCTGACAGTTCCTTGTTGTTGGATGGTGTTTGCTGTCATGACAGATTGGTGAAGTCACCTGTGTCATGTTCCAGAATCTAGCCGTTGAACCCCCGTAATTGGTGATGCTGATGTTTGCACATGCTGATGCTCTAGCCATGACTTTCAAAGTTCTGTCCTTCAGGGAAACTCCCAGGGTAAAGGCTACCATGACGCCTAGTGTCTCAGAAATGTTCAATGGTAGTGGTGTCACAGTTATTGTGGCCCCCACTCCGTGAGGAAGTTGTGTGCAGACATAGCAGCTGTCATGAATAATCCTTCTGGCTGTCGATAGTACTTCAGCGTACCAAGAACTTTTCTCAGGCTTCAGTAGGGGGTGAATAAACTCAGGCAGCAATTCTCTCCTCTTTCTGCAGTTGGATGCTCTGCAGCTGCTGTTTGAGTTTTCGCACAGGACAGTGAGCAGGAATATACTGCAAATTCCTCTACATCTGTCACCCCTCCAGTGCCACTGTATATTCGTTGGCGTCATTGCATCAGACGTGGTGCCTCAACTTACCCCTGTAATCTAAAAATGTATTAGCTCTTTTGCACTGCCAAGGACTGCACTTAATTTCTTTGTACCTGTTACAATGACAATGAGGAAGTTGTGTGCAGACATAGCAGCTGTCGTTTGTAATCCTTCTGGTTGTCGATAGTACTACGGCGTACCAGGAAATTTCTTCAGTAGGGGGCTTCAGTAAGGGGGTGAATAAACTCAGGCAGCAATTCCCTCCTCTTTCTGCAATTGTGTGGTCCCACTTTTAACCACACCCCTCCTTCACTGTTTGTTAACTTACTGATGCTCTGCATGCTTGATGGCGTCTTGTCCGTGGGCTCAGGAACATGTTTGCAGTGGCTGGCGTGTATCTAGGTGGTCCGTTCTGCAAATTGCTGTTTCCGTGGTAAGATTCTAATTCTGGGAATTATTTCTCTGATTAAAGCTTTTGCTACTGCTGCCGAATCCTGTTTAGAAGTGGGAAAAGCCTCTACCCATTTGGAAAACATGTCAACAAAAAAACAAACAGTATTTCTTTCTCTCTGCCTGCATTGTTAGTAGCACAGATCACACAACTTTGATACAATTTTTGGGAGAAGTTAGAGAACCCCTTTGTGAACCAATACCTCTGTATTTCACTCATCATACCCCCTTTTGACACATGAACCCTCCCATGTGACAATTAGCAAAATAAGGAAATAAATATTTGGGTAAACATGGTCTACCATTTGGCCCGTACCACACTTGCTTAGAAAAAAAGCAACCTGCTTTTTTTCCCCCAAGACATCCCCTCTTCAGGGCTGGCTCTGGCCTATAGCTCCAGCAAATCAGCAGTGGATATCAGTGGTGAGTCAACAATGGCAAGATATTGTATGTTGTTGTTAGTGTTATCTAGCTGTGCCGCTGCCTTGGCTGCAGCAACAGCTCTGGCATTCCCCTGTGAAACAAAATCAATATTTGTGTGTGCTTGGCATTTGCAGATAGAGACCTGTTTTGGAAGGAGGACAGCATCGAGAAGTGCAGCAACCATGGTGTTATGGGCTATATGTTTGCCTGTGGATGTTAAAAAATCCCTATTGGCCCAAAGATGGCCAAAATCATTTACCACTCCCCAGGCATATCTACTGTCAGTATATATGTTGGCTGTTCTGTTAGCTGCAATCTTGCAAGCTTCTGTCACTGTAATTAATTCTGCCGCTTGTGCAGAATAATTTGAGGGGAGTGGCTGTGCAACAATTGTGTCATGTAGTGTTGTAATAGCAAAGCCCATTTGATTTTTACTGGTTGTTGAGTTTCTCGAGGTTGAACCATCCACAAACAGTTCCAGGTCAGCGTTCTGCAAAGGTGTGTCCTGCAGATCAGGTCCGGGGAAGAAAGCTTCAGTTATTACTGCCACACAGTCATGTGGTTGTCCATCATCTGGTGTAGGGAGAAGAGTTGCAGGGTTAAGAACATAAGAGAGAATATAGAACCCACTTTCTGTCAAAATGTGATGACGTCACATAAATGTAATCATAAAAAATAATATGAAAAAATTACCTCACCGATGTCCCACCCCCTCCCTTCCGGTCATGTGAGAGGCAAAGGCGTGAATTCAACAAAGGGGGTCTTCTTTCTTGTAAAACGGATGCAAGATTTGCTACAGCTGTGTATCCACCTGAAAAATGAATAATGGGAATAATCCCATATTCTGAAATGTCCTGAGGTATTAGGGATAATGCACACCAAGGTGTCCCCGTAGAGCAGTATAATGGATGAGGCAGTGAAATCCATGAAACAAAACATGGACTTCTCTCCATCAAGTAAACCAGCCAAAACATTTAATGCATCTTTGACCTTAACCCTCTGTGTAGTAATATGAAATGGCATCAGCCTGAGCTTTGGTATGGCTACTCAAAAACAGAACGATCTCAATGAAGTGGCTGCCTCCAAGACAAAAAACTTTTAATCAATTTTTAAAATAACTGCAAATACCCAATAGCGTGGTTTTAGAATTGCAGGGTTTGCGCCATAACACACTACAAACTTTAGTCATCACAGTTTTCTTATCTTTAGTCTTTTAAAAGTCTGCGCTTGTCTGTATCTGCTGCAGAAAAAGTCATTTGAACCAATAAAGGTTGACTCAATCAAACCTAAGTGGACTATCAAATGCAATGTAGCCTGAGATAAATATATTCAAGTATGCAAGCCATTTCTCTTGAAAGTACAAATACTACTGCCAGAAGGTAGCCATCACTCTCCTCTCCACAGGAAGAGACATTTATCCATCCATCCATCTTCTTCCGCTTTATCCGGGGTCGGGTCGCGGGGGCAGCAGCCTAAGCAGGGAAGCCCAGACTTCCCTCTCCCCAGCCACTTCGTCCAGCTCTTCCAGGGGGACCCCGAGGCGTTCCCAGGCCAGCCGAGAGACATAGTCTCTCCAGCGTGTCCTGGGTCTTCCCCGGGGTCTCCTACCGGTGGGACGTGCCCTGAACACCTCACCAGGGAGGCGTCCGGGAGGCATCCTGACTCGATGCCCCAACCACCTCATCTGGCTCCTCTCGACGTGGAGGAGCAGCGGGTCTACTCCGAGCTCCCTCCGGATAACTCCGGATAACTGAGCTTCTCACCCTATCTCTAAGGGAGAGCCCAGCCACCCTACGGAGGAAGCTCATTTCGGCCGCTAGTACCCGCGATCTTGTTCTTTCGGTCACTACCCAAAGCTCATGACCATAGGTGAGGGTAGGAACGAAGATCGACTGGTAAATCGAGAGCTTCGCCTTTCGGCTCAGCTCTCTTTTCACCACGACGGATCTGTGCAGAGTCCGCATTACTGCAGACGCCGCACCGATCCGCCTGTCGATCTCCCGTTCCATCCTTCCCTCACTCGTGAACAAGACCCCGAGGTACTTGAACTCCTCCACTTGAGGCAGAATCTCATCCCCGACCCGAAGAGTGCACTCCACCCTTTTCCGGTTGAGGACCATGGCCTCGGATTTGGAGGTGCTGATTCTCATCCCGGCCGCTTCACACTCGGCTGCGAACCGATCCAGTGAGAGTTGGAGGTCGCGGTCTGATGAAGCCAACAGGACCACATCATCTGCAAAAAGCAGTGACCTAATCCTGAGGTCACCAAACCGGACCCCCTCTACACCCTGGCTGCGCCTAGAAATCCTGTCCATAAAAATTATGAACAGGATCGGTGACAAAGGGCAGCCCTGGCGGAGTCCAACCCTCACTGGAAACAAGTCCGACTTATTGCCGGAAATGCGGACCAGACTCTGACACCGGTCATACAGGGAACGGACGGCCCTTATCAGGGAGTCCGATACCCCATACTCCCGGAGAACCCCCCACAGGATCCCCCGAGGGACACGGTCGAATGCCTTCTCCAAGTCCACAAAACACATGTGGACTGGTTGGGCAAACTCCCATGCACCCTCGAAGATCCTGCAGAGGGTGTAGAGCTGGTCCACTGTTCCACGGCCCGGACGAAAACCACACTGCTCCTCCTGAATCCGAGATTCGACTATCCGACGGACCCTCCTCTCCAGCATCCCCGAATAGACCTTACCAGGGAGGCTGAGGAGTGTGATCCCCCTATAGTTGGAACACACCCTCCGGTCCCCCTTCTTAAAAAGAGGGACCACCACCCCAGTCTGCCAATCCAGGGGCACTGCCCCCGATGTCCACGCGATGCTGCAGAGTCGTGTCAACCATGACAGCCCCACAGCATCCAGGGCCTTGAGAAACTCGGGGCGGATCTCATCCACCCCCGGGGCCCTGCCACCGAGGAGCTTTTTAACCACCTCGGCGACCTCCACCCCAGAGATAGGAGAACCCACACCCGAGTCCCCCGGTCCTGCTTCCTTACCGGAAGGCGTGTTGGTGGGATTGAGGAGGTCTTCGAAGTATTCCTTCCACCGATCCACAACGTCCCGAGTCGAGGTCAGCAGCACACCGTCCCCACCGTACACAGTGTTGACGATGCACTGCTTCCCCCTCCTGAGACGTCGGATGGTGGTCCAGAATCTCTTCGAAGCCGTCTGGAAGTCTTTTTCCATGGCCTCACCGAACTCCTCCCATGTCCGGGTTTTTGCCTCAGCGACCGCCCTAGCTGCGTTCCGCTTGGCCTGCCGGTACCTGTCTGCTGCCTCCGGAGTCCTACAGGCCAAAAAGGCCCTATAGGACTCCTTCTTCAGCTTGACGGCATCCCTCACCGCCGGTGTCCACCAGCGGGTTCGGGGATTGCGGCCCCGACAGGCACCGACCACCTTGCGGCCACAGCTCCGGTCAGCCGCCTTAACAATGGAGGCACGGAACATGGCCCACTCGGACTCAATGTCCCCCGCCTCCCCCGGTACATGACATTTATTTTCATTGAATGTTTTGCCTTAATAGCTTGACATATAGCTGGGTCTGGACTGTGGCATGATTGTAACGGTAGCTAACAAGTTAGCTATCATAGCTAGATAAAACAGAAAACAGGCAGCCTGTAAGTTAGGCTCTTTATACTAATATTGCGTGATAAAGAACTTTTGTATTTTTTTTAATTTTTTTTTTAACTTTAATTTGTAGAATGTCTAACCCAGTGGCGAGCGGTGACCTTTTACTGTGGTCATGGTGAAGTGTCAATACCATGCGTGCCTGTAAGGGGGGTATTTATTTATTAATAAAAAATATAATATGGTTTTTAACTACTATATCAACACTCTCACACTAACCTGTGGACAGCCAGCTAGCCATGTTTGTTTATCATACGTACTGGCTTGAAAGTGACCGAAGAAATTCTTTGCAGTTTTTGTTATATTTACTTCAGGAGTAGGCCGTCCACTTGAAATTATAGTTTTCTTATCCTCAAAAGTTCGCGGCGAAAACGGCACTGAACGCAAAGACTGAATAGAATTAATATTTTCACTCATTTTTACCTACACGATGAAATGAACCACTGACAGTTTTCCCGCTGAACAATTCAAACAAGTCAGTTTTGCGCATGCGCGTTGGCAGATAAGCTGCTTCATCGACAGCTTTTTTGCCATTCAAAAGGATGGCACGGATTTAAGACCAAAACAGTAGAACTAAGGTATTGTATAATTGAACACACTGCCAGATTAATATTTATTTTATTTTTATTATTTTTATTGAAGGGCTTGGGCATGCACTGCATTTATAGCTTACTATGACCGCTCGCCCATGGTCTAACCCCATATTAATCACTGTAACTCTTATGTCAATGACGCCATTGACTTCCTTAAGTGACATGTAGAATTCCCGCCACTATTCCATACCCACATCGGCCCCTCACCACATACACACACATAGACATCCATTTTCCCATTATATACAATAACACCCCTGTTTCTTATTATCACGCATCATTATCTCTCTGGAAAGAGAATAACCATGACGTCATGGTTTTATCAAAGAAGACCCCCTTTGTTGAATTCACGCCTTTGCCTCTCACATGACCGGAAGGGAGGGGGTGGGACATCGGTGAGGTAATTTTTTCGTATTATTTTTTATGATTACATTTATGTGACGTCATCA
This sequence comes from Scomber colias, assembly GCA_021039105.1. NCBI lineage: Eukaryota > Metazoa > Chordata > Actinopteri > Scombriformes > Scombridae > Scomber > Scomber colias. Next base: position 2,138,820 of record JAJDFG010000083.1, read on the forward strand.
CATTTTGACAGAAAGTGGGTTCTATATTCTCTAACATTGCATCTTATAACAGTGATGTTAGGCATGTCAAGCAGAATTGTATTATATCTGAGCCACCTTGCTGTTGACAGTTTTCTGTTCATTGAAACAGCATGTGGTACAGTATCTAGGGGTGGGAATCGAGAACCGGTTCCAGTTGAGAACCAGTTCCAATTGGTTCAATCCATTGCCTTTTTGCTCAACAATTCTCTTATCGATGCGTTTCTTTCACATGCCTTGCAAAATAATGACGTCACACTCGCGCGAGAGTCAATCAGCAGCGCAAGCAACACCGTAGCGGAGAGACAGAAGTGGTCCAAAGTGTGGCTTAATTTCACTAAGAAGGATGCTAACAGAGAGAAAGTGGAGGTCCCTCAGGTCGCGTGCAGCTGCAGCATAAAGTACCCCTCCCCCCACGCACCTCCGGTTGCTGTTAAAAGCATAGACTGTATATAAGAAAGGTTACAAGCAGGTAGCTCTGCAGGCTGTATGATAGCTGAAGGAGGCGAGTCCCACAAACTTTTCCCCGTCTAAACGGACCAAGTCGGCTGTATGGGAACACATCGGCTACCGTAAAAAGACAGATGGCCACGGCTTGGAGGAAGAAGGTTGTTTTTTTCCCACTAAAAATAATTAATTTATGTCGTGACGAGGTTTAGCCTCAGTTAAAGGACTGCATTTAGGACTGCACTTATTTTTTTATTTTTTAGTTATAAACAATTCAGTTATTTTTTATTATTATTTATTTTAAATACATATTTACTTAATACTGTAAGAGATCTAGGATCCAGATTATTATTTATTATTATTTTTATATCCACATATATATTTGTTTTAACATTTACACTTTCATTTATTTTAACACATTGTCAGTCTCTTCTCAAGCATAATAACTCAATAAAATGTGTGTTGTTGACACTGAAAACCTGTAAGGCCTACTTTTTCCACACAGAAAATCCACAGGAATCGATAAGGGAATCGATAAAGAATCAGATCAATAAGCAGAATCGATAATGGCATTGATATCAATAGAATCTTATCAATTCCCATCCCTAGTGGTATCAGTAGGGTGAGATCAGCATAGCCTACAATGTCACATGAGGCTATCACGGCTTTTTCAGCAGCTGCCACAGCTCTTAGACATGTAGGAAGCCCTGCAGCAACTGAGTAAAGTTTTGATGAGAAATAGGCTACAGGTCTCTGTCATCCCCCATGGTCCCATGGTACCCACCCCGTTTGTCAACGGTCTGTGTGAATGGTTTGGTGCAATCTGGAAGGCCCAGTGTTGGAGGAGATGCCAATTTCAAATCAACAAAGGATTAATGTCAGGTTCAGGCAACCTAAAACACTTAAAATATCAAGCAAAGGAAGACAAGACAACAGGATTAGAGTTTCTACTTGCAAGGAGAACGGACAGAGATCTGCTCAGTTTCAATCTCCAACCCGTTCTGAGCAAACCTTGCCGAACCCTCTGTTTTTATTTGGTTCAGGTGTCCCTAATTTACATAGTGTTGCTGCTCTAAAGAGTGGGGGTCACAAATCGGTCACACACTTTAAAGATTTTCTGATCAGGGTCTCAAGTTGATCAATGGTGGTATTTCCTGATCAGGTCACAAGTTGATCAATGGTGGTCACACACACTTCGGAGACTTCCTCAGCAGGGTCACAAGTCCTGAAAAACAACTTTAAAACAGCATGCTTGTAGACTATAAAGGTTAATGATCATAGAAAGGGTAAATATGGGATAACTTATATACAATAATTCTAACACTTTTACAGCCTCAGGTGCCCAAATGAGGAACCTCCCATGAGCGAGAGCACTAAAACTTCTGCATAGTTTGGGATCCACTGTCTGCAATATGACATCATTCCTAAAAAACTCCTACCCTGTTTCTTTGTGTCTGGCTGTGGAATGTTTTGGATTGCTTCAATTCGTTTGGGTGGGAGGGTTTTGACCTCTGCTGTGATCACATGACCCAGAAAAGTGACTTGTTTTGAAACAAACTGAAGTTTTGACAAACCGGCCTTCTGGCCGTTATCAGCCAAATGGTTCAGGAGAGCGAGTGTGTCTTGTACACAGGCTTCCTGTGTGAGAGAGCAAATAATGAGGTCATCCACATATTGCAAAAGAGCACTACCAACTGGTATGTTGAGTGAATCTAGGTTGTCTTTTAATGCTGCATTAAAAATGTTGGAGATTCAGGGTAATCTTGACAGAGCTGCGAAAAAGTGTACGTTTGGGATTCGAATAAAAAAGCAAAGCAAATTTGGCTATCTTTATCCACTGGGATACTGAAAAATGTATTTCGAGGTCAACAACAGAGAACCATTTACTGTCAGATGGAACTTGAGAGAGAATTGTGTGTGGATTTGGTGCACACACGTGGACTGCTGCATTTACTGCTTGCAGATCCTGTACAAATCTCCACTTATCGGGTTGCTCAGCATCTCTGATTTTCTTTACAGGAAAAATTGGTGTTCGCACAGGAGATTTTTCACATGTAACGATTACTCCTGCTTCAAGGATATTGATTTTGCATGGTCTGTACAAAGATTTTGGTGTGATCACAACTGGTTCGGCACCTTTAATCAGTCCTACATCATATTTGTGCTTTGCCCATAAACATGATGGTACCTGACTTAACTCTGGAATTTCAGAGATGTCTTTTATGAGAATGTGATTGCTGAAGAATGAATCAAAGAAATCTTTTACCTCTGTGGTTGTTATGAAATTTGTGTCTGGAATGAGCTCAACAGTCTTTTCCGCAGTCACTACAGCAGAAAACCTTTTTCGGTGCACTTTTAGAAGCGGATGGAAATCAACATCAGAATCTGATGGTTTTTTTCCCACCCAGAGGCGACTGTTCTGGCAGTATTTTGAACATGACACATACAAAGTACTTTAATATCTTAGGAAATGACTTCATGGGTAAGGACAGCACTGACCTCTGAGAACTTCCTGAGAGCCTGTTTCAGGGTTTTCCAGCTCACAAAGCCAATCCCAGTCTCTACAGCCATTCCTTTTGTCACCACATTTTCACAGTCTACAGTGGCCCTGGTGAAACACATCAGAAACAATTTAATTAACACAATTAGTGAACAACAACCTCCTTTAGACCTGAGGATGATTGCGGCCTACAGGAAGGAGAAAAAAAATTCATCATTTGGTCAAATCTAAATTGAAAAAACATATACCACAGACTGCCTAACAGTCTATTTTTAAACAGCAAAAATGGTTTTATGATGTTGCCGGCCAGAGAGTGTTTCCTACTGCCCACTATGCTTCTATGCGCTCTGTATTGTATTGTATTTACATGATCACATGCAAAACATGTGGCATGAGGTACATAGAAGAAACTAGTCTCACTCTACAAATCAGATTCACCTGTCATAAACACAATATTGTCAGAAAAAAGAACACTGACCGTTATGTAGTCCAGCATTTCATCACTCATGGCTGGCAAGCTGTACAGGTTCTGGTTCTTGAATGCAACCCCAATTGGCACACTTCAGAGAGACGTAGGGCTGAAAGAAATTGGATTACATTATTAAACACAATTTACCCACAAGGGCTCAATGAAAAAATGTATTTCAGGCCTTAGTCGCGAGTTACTAATGCTCTGTATTGTTTTTATTCACTCTTCCATTGACCTGCAGGGACCACTACTGCCCTCCATCTCATGTTAAAGGCAAATTGCTTCCTTTTTTGTCACAGGGCTTTCCCCTCAACTCAACCTTTTACTTCCTGAGGCGAACACAGGATTCTTGCCTGAACCTAAATGTCAGGGATTAGTGCCTCAACTTAACCCTCTTACTTTCCCAGGCTGATACTGGCTTCCTGCCTAAACGTAACCGTTACGGGCCTCTGCCTGAACCTAACCACTATAGGCCTTTTGCCTAAACTTAACCGTTACAGGCCCCTCGCCTAAACCTAACCGCTGGCGCTTGGGTTTAGTGCTCCTATTTACAGATTACCTGTACTTTTCTCTAAACACAACCAGTTCTCCCCTAGCCTAATTCGGTCTCAAGCTAATATTGTCCCCTCTAAACATAATTTTGGAATGGAGAATGGCCGCAGCCCTGGCCCCTGGGTGTCAATTAGGTCTGATTTATCAGAAGAGTGTCAAAGACACAGACACTCATGCCCTGCTCCATAAGAGCAGCTTCCATCCAAAACAGGTATCATCAAGTCACAGTTGCTCAGGTTCAAAAGGATCTGCACTGGGCAGGAAGACTTTAGGGAGGCCACTAAGGTGCTCTTCACCACCTTGACCAGCAGAGGGTACTCCAGGACCTTCCTGAGAGCCTGCTTCAGGGTTTTCCAGCTCACAAAGCCGATCCCAGTCTCTACAGCCATTCCTTTGTCACCACATTTTCACAGTCTACAGTGGCCCTGGTGAAACACATCAGAAACAATTTAATTAACACAATTAGTGAACAACAACCTCCTTTAGACCTGAGGATGATTGTGGCCTACAGGAAGAATAAACATTTACAAACATAAACCACATAAACCATCTCCCACCAGATGCAAAGTCAAAAACAAGTGAGTTGTGGCTCTCAGGAAATGGAGACCCCAAAGAACTGACATTAGGTCTCCAATGGAACTGACTGACAGACATGCTGAGCTACAAAACACCTACCATCAACCTACAATGAGGAATATATACAGAGTGCTGGCAAGTCAATATGATCCTCTGGGCTATCTGACACCTTTACAATCAGAGCAAAGATCCTGGTACAAGACCTATGGAAACAGGAGAGAGGATGGGATAACATCATTGATAGAAAAATTAAATACAAGACTGAGGCTGAAACCAAGTTCAAAAGTCAAGTTACTTTTAATTCTTGCAAGAAGGAGCAAATCAACAATACACAGCTACCAACCGTGGACAGAGTAAGCTCAGAGGGCAGTTCTCTGAGTAACGAGCTTTATACCTAACAAAGTAGCAAATCATATTTTATCAATAAGTGTTATCAGAGCACCAGATGGTGGACTGTTTTCCCTCTGGAGCCATCCCGTGCTGTCTCCGTTGTCGAGTCTCTCTCTCCCACCACTTGCGACCTTCAACATTAGTCAAAATAACTCATAACATACGATGGAAATTTACTGCAACAAAAGAGCAAGTATTAAATTCTTGACCTTCTAGCACTGTGGCCTCTTACAATCACAAGCACAATAACTCTACTTCTACAAGTGTGGAATGCAAAGTATAACGCATACATTTTTAATCATTACTGCAGTCATAAAAATAGTCACGCTAACCATTCTAACACATACTAATATAATGCATAAAAGTACAATCACCAGTAAACTGAATATAATGTTGCAAACTGATTATGCAAATGTAAAAATGAATATGAGACATTGGTGTTACTGGTTATAGGAACACAAAATGAATATAAGAGATTTGTATTTTCCCATCATTCCCTCCTGTTTATACATGTTTCCACTGTATAAATCCTCCTGGAAAATATAAAGCAGATATGGTTACTTGCAAAATGAATATAGTCACAAATAACAGTAAAAGGCATGAAATAAAATGTATTTACACCCTCTTATTCAACTGCTCATTTAGGCTATGTTTTAGTCAACATTGTCATCACCAATACCACTTCTCTCAATTTTCAGTATGTGAATCATTATGCCATCAAGTCAGTTTTCGGTAAAGAGGTCAACGTCAGTCTCAGTGAAGTAGATGTCAGCATAGCAGGGTGAGGCATGGCGACAAGGTTTGAGCAATTCCCAAACATCATCCTCCTCATCAGAAGCTGGTCGTGCGGTCTGCAGCATGTGCCCCCCCACCAGAGTATCCACTGTCTTGGATATTAGAGCTTTCAGACAAGGCAACACACAGCATGCAAAGACAGCAAATGTCATCAGAAACACTAAGACAGGTGTAACCAACTTCAGAAGTGCCGCTTTCCACCCTCCTGTTGTCAGCCATGTCCACAAATTGAATCCTCTAGCCTCCTCCACGTCGAGGGCTTTCTCACTGGCCAAAAGATCATTCAGATATGAAACAACATGCGTCATATTATCAGAATAGTCAGGGACATATGTACAGCACTCAGCTCTGATTACATGACATACACCACCACTTGCTGCCAACGTCAAGTCAAGAGCCATTCTGTTCTGTACAGTAACATTTCTGAGCGCCTTCACTTCAGCTGCCATGGCATTAAAACCTTCTACCGACTGGGCTGTCAAGTCTTCTACTTCTACAGCAATCTCATCAATACGGTGTGCATTACTTACAGTTCCATACCATGGCAGTATACCTCCCAGAAACTTCACTCCGCCGGAAATGCGCACAGCTTGAGTGCCTGTCTCCCTGCGCTGTCTAGATTGGGCAGATGACTTGTAGAAGTGGCTATAGTGTGTGTGGTGATATGTAAGAGTGCTGCGGACAGTCATGTGTGGGAATAGTTTAGCTAGGAAACATTTTCCACACCATTGGGGTCTTAGCGCTTGATACACATGTTTCCCACACACCATACATGTTCAGTGAGACTACCAAAGCCACTATCGTCAGGCATAATAGTTGTAAGACTACTGCTACTATTACCTCCAGACGAGATGAGCTCTCGAGTCAGATTTAGCTTCTCGAGGAAAGGCCCGCCCATCAAACACGGAGAGGTGGAGCCATTCCTCCTCCCGCAAGTGGCTGGCACGGTCACATTACAGTGGGCTCATCCCAGATAGTAAGTGGATTTCCTGCATCGTCTCTGAAAACACACACCTCCTGCTGGAAGCCAAGTGGGGTTTACTTCAAACAAGGGGTTAAATACCATAGGATCCCACCCAGACATATTCATCCCCCTTATCTCCCTCCCACTGCAGTCAGACACAGAGGCATTCAAAAGTTTCAGAGGCTGTGCGAGATTACATACCTTCATGTGTGAAGTCATGTAGACTTGTTAGTGTCTGTCACATCTGTGGTATTAGTGAAAGCAAATGCCATCAGTACACCCATCACTTCAGATACATTCAGAGGCCGGGGAATCACAGGCACTGTATACCCAACTGAGTGTGGCCACTGCGCACACACATAGCAGCTCTCATTGACCCCCACCCTCCGTGTGAAGAGATGTATTGCTTTGTACCACAGATTATCCTCTCCGGCTACATTGTCATCCTGTGTGAGAGCTCTCGGTCGTTTCAGTCCAGTACTGTTAGTCTGGTTTCCCCCCTTAAGCCCATGGTAAGATTCGTATAAAGCAGTCAAGCTTGACACGGTCATCACAACTATAAGGCTCGAAGTCAGGAAAACACAAGTTGTTCCTCTCAGTCCACACAGCCCTGGGAGTCTGAAAGGGTGCCATGGTCTGTTTTCTCTAGTCTGCATGGTGTTGGTGATGCAATGTTACCTTAAGGTTGCCAATCAGAACTTCAGCAGTTAGGTTTCCCCAAGAACCCTCCTTCCAGTTCCCCTTCTACTCCCCAGGACACTTTTTGGAAAACAGCCTGATTCTTCACCGGTTTGAGAGGAACGTGCCTAGAGCAACAGCCCCCCTTTGCAGCCGGTCTTATGGTCCGCTGAGGAAACAGGGAAAACAGGTTAGACAGTCTCTAGTCTGACAGTTCTTTCACCTTTTTACAATGTGACAGGTGTATCCAGGAAGTTCTCTCAGCTATTCTTATCGCTGTTGGTGTTGAGAGGAGCACTTGGTATGGTCCCTCCCACCTTGGAGAGTGCCAGTACTTCCTCTTTATGACCTTTATGAAAGTCCAGTCACCAGGTTTCAGAAGTGGATCCTGGTCTGTTGTTTCCTGTGAAGGAGAAATGACGGAGGACGTAATAGCTTGTTTCTTTAACATTTTTGCCATATAGTCAGCTAATGTTGCCTCCATTTCACTGTCATCTCGAATAAATGGTTTCAATTCTGGCAATGTGTAAGGTCTTCCATATAATATCTCAAATGGTGAAATCCCTCCCCCCTGGAAGAATGTGCATGTTTAGCATAACCAACGGAAGACAGTAAATCCAGTTCTTTCCTGTCTCTGTCATTGTTTTCTTTCATTTTGATTTAATAGTACCATTAGTTCTTTCCACTAGCCCTGCTGACTGCGGATTATATGCACAATGATTTTTTACACTTATGCCAAACACCAATGCAAGATGATGTATCACTTGGTTTACAAAATGTGTTCCATTATCACTATACATGATTTCTGGTATTCCAAACCTAGGGATAAGATCCCTTGTTAATGCTTTCGCTACTGTTAATGCATCCTGATGTTTTGTTGGGAACACTTCAATCCATTTTGAAAACATATCAATTATCACCAAACAGTATTTCTTTCCCTCACATGGTGTCCGTTCAATGAAATCCATACATATCTTTTGGAAAGGATATTGTGCTTCAGTCTTGTTCATTTCAGACCACCTTGTGGTGGTCTGAAATTCCCTTGTGGATTATTTTTAGCACAAATAGTGCACGCTGCACAAAAGTTTTTAGAGTAATTTGTAACACCGTATGTGGTAAATGCCATATTAACTATAGATACCATCCCTCCTGTTGAGACATGATTCAATCCATGACTCAAAATAGCAGCGTATCTATATAATGATTTTGGCAATATTAACTTATTTGCAGGTCATCTCCATAAACCTTGGTCATCTTGTTTAGCATCATTAGTTTTCCATGTTGCTTTCTCTTGTGGAGGTGCAGTACTTTGCATATCCTTTAAAATATCATGATCTAATTGTGAAATACTACATATCATCAGAGTTTCATGTTGTTTTATTTGGGCAGCTGTTTTAGCTGCTTCGTCAGCTTTTTGATTACCCATGGAGACTGGGTCAGTCCCTTTGGTGTGCGCTGCACATTTACAGATAGCTATGTTGGATGGCAATTGTATTGCCTCTGGTAGCTGCAAAATTAAGTCTTTGTGCAGTATTGTTTTACCTGTTGAAGTCACCATACCTCTATTTTTCCACTGTTGTGCAAAAACATGTGTTGTAGAGAAAGCGTAATTACTGTCAGTGTAAATTGTGACCTTTTTATCTTTTTCTAACTTACATGCTTCAGTTAGAGCAATTATCTCAGCTGCCTGGGCAGACATGTGCGATGGCAGAGGTGCTGATTTTAAAATTTCATCTTGTGTAACTACAGCATAACCTGTAGCGTTCGTGCCATCAGGGTTCTTTTTACAAGAACCATCAACATACATTACAATGTCAGCATCCGTTAAAGGAACATCAGTTAAGTCTTGTCTGGCTGACACTTTCCTTTCAGTCTCAGCTACACAGTCATCTGGTTCACCATCCATGGCTGTAGGTAACAACGTGGATGGATTTAAAGTGTTACATCTCTCAATGGTCAAATGTGGTTGTGAAAGCAAAACAGTCATACATGATAAATGTCTAGCTGGTGACATGAAAGTTATTTTACTTTGTAACAACAAAACAGACACTGCATGAGGTACTTTTAGCGTTAACGGTTTAAACAGTACAACTGCTGCTGAAGCTTGCACTGCGAGTGGAGCAGCAATCACAGCTTGAACACAAACAGGCATAGCTTTAGCAACTGGATCTAATTGGGAGGAGTAAAAGGCAATAGGCTTCTGTTTTCCTCCATGTTCTTGAGTTAACCACTTAATACACGGCCCTGTTTTTTATGCTGTTAGCCTAAACGACATGCCCAAGTTGTGAGCAGCACAGATCCCACATAGTTTGAGACTCAGAGATGTGTTTGGTATCATTGGAAAGGAAACACTCTCAGGATTCTTGTAAACGTGTCTGTGTGATTCTGTGACTTACTGACAAAGAGTGGCAGAGGTTACAATGATGGGGTTGTTTACTCGCCCATAGGTTTGCCTTTACAATGACATGTGTACAGACATTCAGGGACCTCTCAGCGAGATATAGACACAATGAGGCCACAGCCACATGTCTTGGCTTCATGCAGTCCAAATTTGGAGTCATAAGACCAAAAGATGAATTTTTCAGAATTATTTTTCAACAGGTATGTCCATGCATTTTTCTCAGGTCCTTTTTGGAGACTCCAAATGGACACTTGGTTACCAAAGCTGTATAACCGCAATCAAACACCTATAACTTCACATCCCCTTTGCCTACAATCAAAATCTTGGTCTCTAATGAAAGCTGACGCCATATTATTATTATTATTATTAATATTATTACATATAACCATATTTTTTTTGTTTGGCCATATCTATCTATCTATCTATCTGTTTATTTTGGTATAAGTCATATGTTAAGTCGAAGAGGAACCAACCGTGTACCAAAATGCCGTGTGCGTAATGATATATGGTTCAACTCTTTTACGCACAGGGCGCACGCCGGTTACGCTTGGAGTTTGTTTATGGACAGCCAAACTTAATAGCTTAGTGTCATACACCGTTGGAAACCTCTGACTATTGGCTAAAGGGTTATCAACTTCATTTCACCGAATATTTCCATAGGCTAGAACAGCAGTCAATCAAAGCCATGTCGTCATTGTTGTCGGTCACATGTCCTCATTGGCTTTGGAGACATGTACTACCTAATCCTAAACACCAATTGGCTTGTGTGTGGTGTCGTCAGAAGCAGAAGAGGCTCACGGTCGTAAACATCTAGTCACGTGTACTCTGAGATGCACGTGCAGGTCAGGAAATGACGTAAACGGACCGTATATGATTTGTTATTTGTGTTATTACGTTACGTGTTGGACTAAATACATGGACATATTGAGGAAAGTATTTCGGTTTTATGGAAACGGATTTCATATTTCACAAGAATGGATACTTGGCGAGCTGTACAGAAAGTGCTGAGTCATAAGATGATCGTTGTGGATAAAGGGAAGACGTTGAAGGTATGTAGGCATTATAGCTTTTCTTACTTAGCTCAGGGGCTAGCCGAGCTAATCGCTAATACTATTACGGCTGTGAGCAACCATATAAGTTGTGAGTGGTCTTGAATGAATCAGAACAATCTAAGCTTTCCAACGATGTACGGCATGAATATATATGTTTAAGGGTTGGTGTTTAAAACATCCAGAAGAACTTGTGGCTACCTCCTAACATCCGTCCCGTCCCGTAGACGGAACAGCGTGCGTTAAGTGGTTAACACTGATGTCATAAAGCCCTTCCTACAGTCTACTGTTTGCACAAAGGGTTTTTCATAATTAGGTAATCCTAATACAGATGAACCTGTTAGTATTTGTTTTAGTCTCACAAAGGCTTCTTCCGTTTCTTTGGTCCATTTTATCTTATCATGTGCTGCCATTTGTTCACCATATATCAATTGCGACAAAGGATTAGCTACTTCAGCATAATTTGTCATCCATGCTCGACAGAAGTTAGTCATTCCTAAAAATGACATCATCTGTCTTTTAGTCAATGGCTTTGGAGCTTTTAAGATTGCTTCTTTTCGTTTAGTATCTAGGGATCTACCTGCTTGAGATAAATTGTATCCTAGATACTTTACTTCAGTTTTCCACAGTTGGAGTTTATTTTTGCTTACTTTATGGCCTTGCTGTGCCAAGAACTGTAACAACGCTAAAGTATCAGCTTTACATTGTTTTTTTGTTTTTGAAGTGAGCAAAATGTCATCTACGTACAATGAAATCTGACTATCCTGCGGTGGGGTAAATTTAGAAACATTGCTTTGCATGGCCTGTGAAAATATGGTTGGACTTTCACAGTAACCTTGAGGCATTCGAGTCCATGTCCATTTTTTCCCTTTGAACTGAAAACAGAACCAAAATTGACTATCTGGATGCACAGGTATCGAAAAGAAAGCATTTGCTATGTCTATCACAGAAAAGTATTTTGATTTTGGTTCCAAGTCATTTAGCAGTACATGTGGATCTGGCACTATGGGGGCTCTAGGAATTACAGCTTTGTTTACTGCCTCTCCTTCCTCGCCCTCCGTGGCCGCCCCTCCCTGCCGAATTGCTTCGGTAGAGTGTTTCAGAGAGAGAAGAAAAAAGATCAGTCACATACGATTCATTTTTCTTTTCTTTTTTCACACGTTTTGCCTCTGCTTTATCTTTCAAAGCTTTTTCAGCATGCACAGCATATTCTTTGACACTCCTCACCGAGCCACCCCACCAGGTGTTGTTTTACAAACCCAGAAATGTCAGGTTGCAGTCCCTGTAAGAAGGCAGTCTTTAGCTGGTGATTGTAAGGAGATTCCTCATCGTTAATATCAGCGACTGTAATTCCGCTGTTTGCATCAACACCACTTTCAGTCGTGCAAAGTAAGACATGACTTCCTCATTCTCCCCTTGCCTACAATCATATATTCTTGTCCAATCAGCTCTTTTTGCAAATGCATCCCGAATATTATTAAGAGGCCATCTAAACGTGGTGCATAATCTGGGTGATCATGTGTCACTGGTGCCTGGTTTGCATCAACAGGATTCCAATTTGTATTTATCAGACACCAATCTAATCCTATCACTCCTATCACTCTCTTCACGCACGCTTCTACCTCCAGCAAGTGACTTTTATAGCCTTGAAACAGCTGGCGAAGCTGGCGAATACACTCACCAGGATTTTCTCTTGGGTGATTTATCCCCTCTGTCGCTCTAATAACGTCAGCATGGTCTATACACTAACATAGTCGGAGGATGGACTGCCTCCTCTTCCCCTGCCACAGTTTCACCTGCTCTGGGGTTAGGCATTTCAATCATAGGATAAGTTTCGTTAAATACCTTACCCGATCTTGTGGCATGGGCCTGCGGCTGGGCCTCTCGCTGGCCCTCCTGTAGGCTGTTTTTTCTTGCTCTGGTGATTTGGTACCCCATGGATTTGGAGGGGTGCATGCGCTCTAAGCTTAGGCAGCGACGGGGTCGAGGCTGACGAGGTTCGGGGTTGGGAGGAGGAGCGGTGGCGGATTCGGCGGCTCTGGCTGGGTTGTAGGGAGGAGGTGGAGGATCCGGAACGAGGTGTTCATGTCTCCGTCTCAGTACCGTTTCCTCATCATAGTCACTCTCGGAAAAATGGAGAGAACATTGTTTTATCATCTTGGTTTTTTGTTTCACTTATCTCCTGGTCTTGCTTTTTCTTCAGCCCTACCAATTGTTCCGCTATTTCTTTCATTTCAATCATGTCTTGTTCATATTGTTTCTTCAAAGCCTCTGATTGTTTTGTTCTCTCTCTCCCTGCCTGTCTCTTTTTTGCCTCCTCTAACCAAGCTTTTGCTTCTGTATAACCCGCTTTCCTCATTCTTTTTGGGTTATCCTCACAGTCTTTTCTGATACTCGCCACCAAATTGGCACAGCTCAAAACCTCTAGCGTCCCCTTAAATTCATACTTCTTCTTCCATTTTTTCAGATGCCGCACACTGTTCTTATCTGTGCCAGGCATAAACTTCACATCTCCCTCATACTGCCCCTCCTCATTAGAGTGGCTTGACCCCATCTAATCTTCTTATCCTCACTACTCTGTCTCTTCAACAAAAAACAACGAAACAACAACAACAATAACTACGACACTACAACAAAAACCTTATTGCAATAATCTATCCTTTCTTGCTCTCAGCGGCTCACACTTGTCCGCGGCTCAAAGATTGCCCTTTCGGCACACACTTGTCCTCAAGTGTTCAAAGAGAAACCGTCTAGGTAGTTTATTATTCTTAGTCTTCCCACAGACTTTAAGCCCCAGTTCCTCACCGAACTGGTCTAAATCATCCCAGATGATTTTTACCCAAAAGCAATTTTACCAACCTGAATTGGATCTGTCTCAGTCTAGTTCTCCAAGATCTCGTCACCCCGCCTTCTCTCCAGCCGACACTGGCCTCTCAATGTTTCCAAACTGTCCTCTTAGTAAGGACAGGGCGGAGGTCTTTCAGTAAGGAGTCCCAGACTCACCCCCGGGGTTCAGGTCGCCACCTGGAGAGAAGCGGAGATGTTGAGATCCGGCTCGAAGGACCAAGTGTGATAGAAAAATTAAATACAAGACTGAGGCTGAAACCAAGTTCAAAAGTTACTTTTAATTCTTGCAAGAAGGAGCAAATCAACAATACACAGCTACCAACCGTGGACAGAGTAAGCTCAGAGGGCAGTTCTCTGAGTAACGAGCTTTATACCTAACAAAGTAGCAAATCATCTTTTATCAACAAGTGTTATCAGGGCACCAGATGGTGGACTGTTTTCCCTCTGGAGCCATCCCGTGCTGTCTCCGTTGTCGAGTCTCTCTCTCCCACCACTTGCGACCTTCAACATTAGTCAAAATAACTCATAACATAGGATGGAAATTTACTGCAACAAAAGAGCAGGTATTAAATTCTTGACCTTCTAGCACTGTGGCCTCTTACAATCACAAGCACAATAACTCTACTTCTACAAGTGTGGAATGCAAAGTATAACGCATACATTTTTAATCATTACTGCAGTCATAAAAATAGTCACGCTAACCATTCTAACACATACTAATATAATGCATAAAAGTACAATCACCAGTAAACTGAATATAATGTTGCAAACTGATTATGCAAATGTAAAAATGAATATGAGACATTGGTGTTACTGGTTATAGGAACACAAAATGAATATAAGAGATTTGTATTTTCCCATCATTCATCAAATCAGATAACTTGTTGAAGCAATGGAGAGCTGGAGCTGGAAAATCTCCCTGACATCCACTTCCCTCGCTGTTATCTGCCCACCAGCATTAACCTAGCCACATCAGAATCCCACATGCATGTGTTCTGTGATGCTTCAGAGCGCATCTACGGTGCAGTTGCCTACTTATGGTTTAAAGATAAACTTGAACACATCCATGTTAGCTTCATCATGGCAAGGTCTCACATAGCCCCAAAACATCAACTCTCTATCCCTTGTCTCAAGCTATGTGCGGCTCTAGCAGGTGCTCAGCTAGCTCATCTCCTCAGTTCTGAGCTCACTATTCCCCAACAGTCTGTGACACTCTGGACTGATTCAACAACAGTCTTGTCATGGTTGACCTCGGACTCCTGCCATTACAAGGTGTTTGTTGGGACCAGAATAGCTGAGATTCAGGCCCTAACTGACACAAGGAGCTGGAGGTATGTTGATTCAAAGAATAACCCAGCAGATGATCTTACACGGGGCAAAACTCTCCTAGAGCTCTCTCAGCAACACAGATGGGGTCAGGGCCCACCATTGTTCCTGTTAAACGCCACCTGCTGGCCAATCAGTCCACTTGTACCGGCTGAACCAGAACCAGTTGAGGAGATCAGGAAATCGATGTTCTGTGGAACAACAATGTCAAATGATACAAAGCTTCCGGATCTGAAGAGGTATAGCAGCTGGGATGTCTTAATAAAGGAAACAAAGACGATGCTTTATGGGGCGGCGGACCACAGTTCAAACTTGGCCCAATGCTACATCGACTCAGAGAGGCACCTCCTGCAAAGAGCGCAATCAGTGTTTCCCTGAGGAGATAAAGGCCCTTAAAGGTGACAAATCTATTCCAAGGAATAGCAAACTACTCCCCGTCTCCTGAATATGACCCTGAACTCGGCCTTATACGAGTAGGAGGTCGACTCCGAAGAGCAGAGACCCTTGACCATGACACTATTCACCCAATTGTCTTAGATCCCAGACATCATGTCACCAGACTCATTATAAAGCATTATGATGGGAAACTACTGCACCCAGGCTCTGAGCGTGTCCTGGGAGAAATGAGACGGAGGTACTGGATTCTGCGTGGTCGGCAAGCCATTCGCCAGCATCAACATCAATGTCAAGACTGTCAGAAATGGAGAGCCAAACCATTTATTCCCAAAATGGCCGATCTTCGTCCAGCCTGCCTTCGATTGTCAAAGCCCCCATTCTGGTCCACAGGCGTGGACTGTTTCGGGCCTTTCACAGTGAAAATTGGCCGCCGCACAGAGAAAAGGTGGGGCATACTCTTTAAATGTTTAACAACAGGGTTTGTACATCTTGAGCTGCTGGACAGTATGGATGCAGATATATTTCTGATGGCCTTCAGAAGATTTGTCTCACGCAGGGCAAAACCCTTTTGCAGGAGAGACGGAGCTAAGAAATGCTTTCCAGGCAATGGCATCGGATTTGAAACAAAAATTAGCCCACACACAGGTGAGATTCCAATTCAATCCTCCATCTGCCCCACATTTTGGTGGAAGCTGGGAACGTGAAATAAGATCAGTTAAATCGGCCCTCTATGTTGCATTGGGAAAGCAAACAACAACAGACACAGTCCTGCACATAGTGCTGGTTGAAATTGAAGGCATCCTTAATTCAAAGCCACTCGGATATGTCTCCTCTGACCTTGCCGATCCAGACCCAGTAACACCAAATATGTTGCTGATGGGGCGGCTTGACTCCTCTCTTACTCAGGCAATCTACTGCTCAAGTGAACTCCTTGGCCGAAGGACATGGTGTCACAGCCAGATATTGGCAGATCATTTCTGGATAGCATTCATTCGTTATTATCTCCCTACTCTACAAACCAGGCAAAAATGGAAATCTGACAAGGAAAACTTGGATTCAGGTCAGGTTGCAATGATTGTTAACCCCCAGTATCCTCGAGCATCATGGCCCATTGGAAGGATAACTGAGGTATACCCTGGAAAGGATTGAAAGGTTCGCAGTGCCAAGGCAAGTATTCGGGGACGAGAATACATACGACCTGTTGCCAGACTAATCCCACTTCCTAAGATCACTGATTGAAGTGAATGAATGTATTTGCTGTACAAATCCGGGGGCGGCTGTCACAAACTCCAAGGTGGAGCACTCCTGTCTGCAGGAGAGCAGAGCAGGAGATATGCATGTGAGCACCTCCCACTGTCCCTCTCACTCTACAAATAGAGGCCCAGTAGAGGCCTTCCCCCTTTTCCCCTTTGTCTCCAGACTGCATGTGTGTGTGTGCTGGTGGTGCTCACCTTGCCATGCGTATTTGACCTCAGCTCATTAAGCATGGCTCGGTGACACCACCTCTCAACCCAAGCATTGAAAATATAAGTCAAGGCAATTCTGCGTCCTGGTGGGTTATGTGGCTCCAGTCTGAACCTTATATCCAACAACCACAGACTGCCTCACAGTCTATTTTTAAACAGCAAAAATGGGTTTATGATGTTTCCGGCCAGAGAGTGTTTCCTACTGCCCACTATGCTTCGATGCGCTCCAAAAATGTGTATTTACATGATCACATGCAAAACATGTGGCATGAGGTACATAGGAGAAACTAGTCTCACTCTGCAAATCAGATTCACCTGTCATAAACACAAAATTGTCAGAAAAAAGAACACTGACCGTTATGTAGTCCAGCATTTCAAAGTGTTTTTATATAAATTATGTTCATTGTCAGAGTAACAAAAGTCTTGCAGCTCATCTACAGGTGCTTACCTCGGTGAATACTCCCTCTTGTGGCAAAGAGAAAGAACTACACTGTATAAAGTTATTTTTGAACCCACAGTGAAAACACATTTAAATCTAGCCTTTTTCAGAGCAAAATCAGTCAAATGATTATTCCATTATGACTATACATTTGAAGGTGTCACACATGCGTACAGTACTTGTGACTGTTTCCAAATAAGACTTTAACAAATTACTTGTTATTTTCCAGATCATGGAGCTTGTCCTGCAGGTGTATACAGTGATAGTCATTGACGTTCTTGACCCACATGAATGTAGATCTGTAGAAGCTCTATGTGATAGAGAAGAAACTGTACAGTTAAATATCCTAGGTGGTACTTTATGTATTGTTTGGTGGTAAATGATTCTGTTTTTTCCATGGTTGCTAAAATACTATACAAATACTAAAAACATAAAACAGGGATGATTTTTTCCATCGTCCTGTTTGCATACCATTTGTTCTTTTTTTCTTTTAGATAAAGCATCTCAATATGTTTGTGTCTACTAGGTTGTGGTGGCACTCTGTAATTTGCAAGTCCCAACTACCCAGGCACTTATCCCAACAATACCTACTGTGAATGGGGCATCATGGCACCCAGAGAGGGTGGTGACTGTCAACTTTACCCAAATCAGTGAGGATGACCCTGGAGATTGTCACAACAACTTCTTGAAGCTGTATGATGGCCCAGATACCTCCTCACTGCCTGTTGGACCTTACTGTGATCTTACTGTATGTAACCCAAAAATAATCACTATTTTAACTGTAATGTCACAGACTTAGAAGGATATTCACTGAATCTGATAGTGGTAGGGGTACATCATTTTGTGTCACTCCAATTTTTTGATTCAGTTTTCACAACTCAAAATTTAAATGACCTCACTTTATTTAATTTGCATGAAGTGTGGTCAGGCTGTTTTGTTAGATGTTGCACATATCTGAAAAGAAATGGAATTGAAAAGACAATGTTTCTGCTGTTAAACTAGGATTATTTAATAAAGAAAGTACATTTTTGGAACTGCAAGTATGCATTTATCCTCCCTGAAGAAGACTGAAAGTGAGGAGATAGTAGTTAAAGGTCCCTTCCAGACATATTTCAAGACATACAAACATAGTCCATAAGAAAGTCAGAATACCTTATAAAAATTCTGATATACTTATTCTCCCTGATTTAAAAAATCCTAAATAGTATTAGGATTAGTATAGCAATTATTACTAATTTCACAAGTTTAACTGTTGAACACGTCTCCATTTCACTGAAAACTTTGTGCTCAATGCACTGACAACTTCACATATTCACTTCACACCTGTGTTTATTGAATATTGGACCACCACTCAGTATGAACTAATTTGTGATATCACAAATCTGAAACTGAGATTTAAGTTGAGTACAGACAAACCTTCACCCATCAGCAAATGAATGTGAAAACAGCCATCTAAATCGTACATCATTTCTGCACATGAAGTTCAAACATTCATCATATGGAACAATGTGCAAGGAAAAAATAGTTATGTTGTAATCCTTAAGATTTCAGTTCTGGTTAATTTGGCAAGTGCAATTTAATAATACAGCAAACACTTATCGGGCAGCTAAAACAGGCAACTGGGTATCTGTTTGCAGAACAACCAACAAAACTGACTGCATTTTAAGGAAGCCTACTAATAATTTTAGACACATTTATAATCAACTATCACTTTTGGTGCTAACTATGGTGACAAATACAATGCATTTCCTGTTGCTGTTTTACTATAAGAATCAGCATATATTTCACCAGTTGAACACTTTTAATGTGAAGTGGCAGCAGTAGGAAATATTGGCATTGCATTTGGAGTAAGTAAATTCACTTCTGATGTGGCTATGGGAAAGTTAACAGTAAACTGAGGCTGATATCAAAGAGCTCAAACTAAAAACTGCAAGACGATACAAATTCTCTGACTTGTGAACGCAGCACAATATAATTTGTACTGTCTCTGGAGCTGTGCATACATGTGTACACACACATACAGATGAAGCCATTTCAAAGTTCCCCTGTTTCCTTGATGGCTCCTTAGCTGGTCCCTGACAGGTCCTTGGCTGGCCGATAATGGGCGCAGGGGGGTAATGTGATCCCCCAGCGATGATGTGGTCAATGAGGCCCCGACTGGAAACACCCCTAAGCTGCTTGAGTGAAAGCCAGCTGCAATGCCTCATTTGTCTACGGGGAGGAGCAGTGGGTTTAGACCCACTGCTCATAGAAAAGACTAGGCTGTCCAACGATTTAAAAAATTATGAGAAAAAATGGAGAATGTGTTTTCGGTACAGGCCCACCCATTTTGACCCAGGCCCATAGTAAGTAGTGAGTGATTTCGGACACAGCATTAGTTAGTCTTCATTCTAGCTTTTCATCCAATAAGCAGCCTGAGGAAAGCTTTTTAAAAGGCAACATTAAATGCTTTAACACTAAATGCAACGAGGAGACATGCATTTATAGTTTCCCAATCTGACCATTTTTTTGTGTATTATTTTATCATTATTAAGACAAAATAACTCAATTTATGTCCACAGACATTATAATGAATAGGCTATAGGGTTAATATTAGTTTGCATCCAGCGTGCTGCGTGGACTTCATTGTGTGGGAGCTGCAATTTTTTGAAAAACCCCAAAAATTTCACCTTTTTTCACCTTTTTTCAGAGTCACCTAGCTCGCTCATACGTTCACGTAGAAACATGATTCAAACTTTAAAACGGAGGAAAACTTGTCCTCTCTGGAAAAATCAAATGATTATTCCATTATGACTATACATTTGAAGGTGTCACACATGCGTACAGTACTTGTGACTGTTTCCAAATAAGACTTTAACAAATTACTTGTTATTTTCCAGATCATGGAGCTTGTCCTGCAGGTGTATACAGTGATAGTCATTGACGTTCTTGACCCACATGAATGTAGATCTGTAGAAGCTCTATGTGATAGAGAAGAAACTGTACAGTTAAATATCCTAGGTGGTACTTTATGTATTGTTTGGTGGTAAATGATTCTGTTTTTTCCATGGTTGCTAAAATACTATACAAATACTAAAAACATAAAACAGGGATGATTTTTTCCATCGTCCTGTTTGCATACCATTTGTTCTTTTTTTCTTTTAGATAAAGCATCTCAATATGTTTGTGTCTACTAGGTTGTGGTGGCACTCTGTAATTTGCAAGTCCCAACTACCCAGGCACTTATCCCAACAATACCTACTGTGAATGGGGCATCATGGCACCCAGAGAGGGTGGTGACTGTCAACTTTACCCAAATCAGTGAGGATGACCCTGGAGATTGTCACAACAACTTCTTGAAGCTGTATGATGGCCCAGATACCTCCTCACTGCCTGTTGGACCTTACTGTGATCTTACTGTATGTAACCCAAAAATAATCACTATTTTAACTGTAATGTCACAGACTTAGAAGGATATTCACTGAATCTGATAGTGGTAGGGGTACATCATTTTGTGTCACTCCAATTTTTTGATTCAGTTTTCACAACTCAAAATTTAAATGACCTCACTTTATTTAATTTGCATGAAGTGTGGTCAGGCTGTTTTGTTAGATGTTGCACATATCTGAAAAGAAATGGAATTGAAAAGACAATGTTTCTGCTGTTAAACTAGGATTATTTAATAAAGAAAGTACATTTTTGGAACTGCAAGTATGCATTTATCCTCCCTGAAGAAGACTGAAAGTGAGGAGATAGTAGTTAAAGGTCCCTTCCAGACATATTTCAAGACATACAAACATAGTCCATAAGAAAGTCAGAATACCTTATAAAAATTCTGATATACTTATTCTCCCTGATTTAAAAAATCCTAAATAGTATTAGGATTAGTATAGCAATTATTACTAATTTCACAAGTTTAACTGTTGAACACGTCTCCATTTCACTGAAAACTTTGTGCTCAATGCACTGACAACTTCACATATTCACTTCACACCTGTGTTTATTGAATATTGGACCACCACTCAGTATGAACTAATTTGTGATATCACAAATCTGAAACTGAGATTTAAGTTGAGTACAGACAAACCTTCACCCATCAGCAAATGAATGTGAAAACAGCCATCTAAATTGTACATCATTTCTGCACATGAAGTTCAAACATTCATCATATGGAACAATGTGCAAGGAAAAAATAGTTATGTTGTAATCCTTAAGATTTCAGTTCTGGTTAATTTGGCAAGTGCAATTTAATAATACAGCAAACACTTATCGGGCAGCTAAAACAGGCAACTGGGTATCTGTTTGCAGAACAACCAACAAAACTGACTGCATTTTAAGGAAGCCTACTAATAATTTTAGACACATTTATAATCAACTATCACTTTTGGTGCTAACTATGGTGACAAATACAATGCATTTCCTGTTGCTGTTTTACTATAAGAATCAGCATATATTTCACCAGTTGAACACTTTTAATGTGAAGTGGCAGCAGTAGGAAATATTGGCATTGCATTTGGAGTAAGTAAATTCACTTCTGATGTGGCTATGGGAAAGTTAACAGTAAACTGAGGCTGATATCAAAGAGCTCAAACTAAAAACTGCAAGACGATACAAATTCTCTGACTTGTGAACGCAGCACAATATAATTTGTACTGTCTCTGGAGCTGTGCATACATGTGTACACACACATACAGATGAAGCCATTTCAAAGTTCCCCTGTTTCCTTGATGGCTCCTTAGCTGGTCCCTGACAGGTCCTTGGCTGGCCGATAATGGGCGCAGGGGGGTAATGTGATCCCCCAGCGATGATGTGGTCAATGAGGCCCCGACTGGAAACACCCCTAAGCTGCTTGAGTGAAAGCCAGCTGCAATGCCTCATTTGTCTACGGGGAGGAGCAGTGGGTTTAGACCCACTGCTCATAGAAAAGACTAGGCTGTCCAACGATTTAAAAAATTATGAGAAAAAATGGAGAATGTGTTTTCGGTACAGGCCCACCCATTTTGACCCAGGCCCATAGTAAGTAGTGAGTGATTTCGGACACAGCATTAGTTAGTTTTCATTCTAGCTTTTCATCCAATAAGCAGCCTGAGGAAAGCTTTTTAAAAGGCAACATTAAATGCTTTAACACTAAATGCAACGAGGAGACATGCATTTATAGTTTCCCAATCTGACCATTTTTTTGTGTATTATTTTATCATTATTAAGACAAAATAACTCAATTTATGTCCACAGACATTATAATGAATAGGCTATAGGGTTAATATTAGTTTGCATCCAGCGTGCTGCGTGGACTTCATTGTGTGGGAGCTGCAATTTTTTGAAAAACCCCAAAAATTTCACCTTTTTTCACCTTTTTTCAGAGTCACCTAGCTCGCTCATACGTTCACGTAGAAACATGATTCAAACTTTAAAACGGAGGAAAACTTGTCCTCTCTGGAAAAATACCAAACTTTTTTTACATAACATGTAAACTTTTTAAACTATGAGCAGTCAAACGAGGAGTGGAAATCACTTTTTCGTCAAAGTTAGAGTGGAAGCGGCAGTTAGCTAGAGTGTGAGAAGCAGTAATAATTAACCTTCATTTTTATTTTTAACTCGAGCTCACGGCCAAACCGTGAAAAGGAGACAAATAATTTTTGGTCAAAATATAGACATAGGTGTTGGGATTCATGTAATGTGACGTTGACAGGCGGGGTCTGCACAAAATTCAAACGGGGGGGCCGAGACCGGCGGCAATACCTGTCTCGCTCCCCATTCACCCTAATGTAATCGTCTTCTTTTTTCAAAAGAATCTCACTCTGTGTTCACACTGAGCTTACTTGCTCATTTTAAGGAATATGTAAATAAAATAAACACTGTCAGAATCTGCCGGCTTCTGTGTCTCTCACGGTGTTTTCAGTTTTTGGACAGGAGTTACGGTTTTCTCACAGTTTGCAATTGTTCGGGACCTTGTCAGAAGCCAAATTCTACAGAATTTTTTCGAAGCACATTCTCAAATCGCCGTAGCAACCGCAGGGCCTTAGCTGCCCTTGGCAACCTGTTGCTGGGCAGAATCTGGCCTACCTTTTTGTGATTGGCTGATCTGATCTACCTTTTTGTGATTGGCTAATTCCACCTGTCTGTCTGTTTTGCCAGTTAACTGAGGTAGCGGTCAAGCTAGTATTGATACTCTCTCTCTATATATACACATATGAATTATATTGACAGTCTTACTGCTCAAATGCAGGCTGGTGTGTGTGTGTGTGTGTGTGTGTGTGTGCACACTGTGTTGTAGTGCTTAGAGTTAGTGTATGTTGCTACTGCCTTGTGCTCTGTGTGCCACTCTCCGCTTACATCTACTGTTACACTTGATACTGACTAGTAAGATGTACTTAATACTGCCACAGTAAAAGTTAGTTAGTGTTATATGATCAGGGTGACTTTTGAAAACTGGAAATAAATCGTGTACTCGTCCCGGCAGTAGCCCCGTGGCACTCAAAATTTCCCTGGAATTTTCTAGTTATTATTATTATTTGTTGTACTTCCACTTTGCAAACATAATGCAGATAATCCTCATTGAGTGTTTTGACTTTTATTTATAATCAATCTCAGGTTCAAGTTATTTGTAATTCCATTCCAGTTATTTGTAATTTCCATTTAGAGATCCAGCCATGAATGGTGTTGAATTGCACCATGTGAAGTAGGCTATTTGTTTTAAATATTTTTTAACTATGTTAGCTCAGTTCACTAATTTGAGCTTTAACATTTGTATTTATTTTGTATTTTATTTATATTTTTTACTGTATTTGACGAGAATACTGGTTTATTCTTAGTTTTTTTTGTACTTTGCACTTTGTGAACAGAATGCAGATAATGCTTATTTTGTGTTTTTTACTTGTATTATTTACTTTGATATGAATAAATAAATGGTTCATTGCTTTAATTTTATCATTCATTGCATTCATTTGTTTAATCTTGCTACATTTGTCTCAGGAAAGAAAGGTAGTCACACCCAATACCCTCAGTATTTTTGTCCTGTAGAGGTTTGTAGTTTTTCAAATCAACAATGGTATCGGATTGGTATCGGGTATCGGCCGATACGCAAAGCCCAGAATCGGTATCGGTATCGGAACTGAAAAAGCCGGATCGGTGCATCCCTGGTATCTTGTGATTCTCTTTTTGACGAAGTTAGAGTTTACATACATTTTCTATTACAGGACACAGGCAGTAGCTGGAGGGAGAACAAGAGAAACGTAAAGCACTTTAATATCTTAGGAAATGACTTCATGGGTGAGGACAGCACTGACCTCTGAGACCTGACAGGTAACATTTACTGTTTGACAGACAGCTAGCAGGTGGGGAGGGAGGAAGGAAGGAAGGCAGGCCCGGGCATCTCCTCCTAGTCCTCTGCAGCAGGTGGTGGTGCCGATGGTGCTGGTGTGGAGGGTGGTGCTCCTGGGTTGATTCCAGCAGTTCCTCATCTGTTGGTTCCAGCACGGCGGAGACACCAGCCCCCTCATGTGGTGCTGCTGTGGTGGTGACGATGGTAGGAGGTGGATGCAGCCGGAGAGAGAGAGGGGCCGGTACTTGAGAGGCTTAAAGAGAAATACAGTGTTTCAGTAAGATGAAAAAAAAGATTAGAGACTTGCAGCATGTTTTTACAGTTTGAACAATGTACAATGGATTCAAAGGTAGAAACCAGAACATTTAATTTAAAACAAGTTCAATAATCTCAAATATTTGCAGGGTAGAAAGCAAAATATTAAGAGCAGTTAAGAATGAATCACAGCCTCTCTTTCATAAACAATATTCCATTTCTAACACTTTATTTTTGCTACTTACACTCTTCTGTGTCAACTACAGCCTTGACCAGCTCTTCATCTGAAGGCTCCTCAGATGATGTTGAAGGAAGAGGGTCTGGAGAATCAGAATATCTTTTTCGTCATTGTAACAGGTATAACGAAATGAAGTGCATTCCTTGGCAGTGCAAAAGAGCTAATAAATAAAAAATAAAAAAGTTAATAAAAAAAATAAAAAGCTGTTCCCACAGCTCTATGTCCATTTCACTCACATCACCTAAAGTAACCAACAGTTAAAGTTACCAATAAGTGAATATGCTTAAAAAGAGACACCACCATATATATTTTAGTTATTGTGTCTTAAATCCTGATTTTACTGTAATCTGAAAAGTCAAAAAGTGTTTGTTCACAGTATTTGTATTTATTCAATACACTGTGGTGTTCAAAAAGTGACCACTGGGATGAATCTTTTAAAGTGCACACAAGAGTGCCACAAAGCATAACGTGTGGACTTAAATGTAGAAAACAATTAACAGGTAACATACATAATCAAAAAATGTTTTTAAAAAAAGCCTAAATAACCTTTTATGTAAACAACAAAGGAGATTGTAAAAAAAAACAAAAACATTCAACTGCTCAAAAAGTATAGCATTTCTAAAGTGCTTAAGTCTTTTAGGCGCACACACACAGCCACAGTGTCTGTGTGTGTGCAGCAGACCTGTATTTAAGCAATCTCCACATTCACCCTCTGTCGCAGCTCAGGAGACAACAGCCCCTCTGTCGTCATGGCTTCCAAGCCCCCACTGCCCCTGGGCCTGTTTATATCCTGCAGAGACTGGTACAAATAACAACATAGCAACAATATAGTTTTCAACCCAATAAATACTTCATGTAGCCCATCAGTGAAATCATAAGATTAGTGTACTCACCAAAATAGTTGATTGTCTATCTGTAATACTTCTGTTCTTTCGAGGTCTTGCGTTTTGGCATGATGGTAACTTTCTGTCAATGTCATATGACGTAGCAGCACATGGACCCTTGTTTATGTTTTTAACCAATGATATTAGCAGATATTTCACTGACACCGCTCTTAGCCAATCATTTGTTAGACCAGATATGTTACTGTGTTGGATGCATTTTTTACAGTCTATGATTGGATGTTGTGCTGCATCCCAGCAAAGATGAAAAAACTCTGCTCTTCAAGCCTAGCGCCTCAAAAAGGAAGACAAATACCAAATACGTGTCTGGCTTGATGCTGCGCCAGACACCGGACAGGGCATTGAAAATCCGGACTGTCCGGCCTAAACCCGGACGCCTGGTCACCCTAAGAGGTCTGACAACAGAGCAACTTTTGCAAAAATTGGTGGAGGAAGGAGGAATTGAAGTCACAGAGGAGGAAGCTCAGAAATTCAGAGGTAAGTGAAGTGTGATTTTATTAAAACGTGAACTGTAACCAGTGAGCCAAATGTAGCTAATATCACAGCTAAGAGCTATCGTTAGCATGGGCATTAGCAACAGAAATTAGCTATGTTTGACTTAATATTAACTAAGTCACTGGCGGTAGCTATACATTAACGTTGTCGTTACTCTCTCTGCACTACCAATATTTAATGACATAGCTATTGAATGTATTATTAGTTGGCTTACACCTGTATCAGCTATTAGCCATATCATTGTCAAACTAATGTTAGCAAGGGCTTAATGTTAAGGCTTTCCGCACAATGTGATTTCAAACAAAGGAAGGTACAAATTTGTACCATCTCAACCATAAGGGTACCTGTTACCTGCAGCATTGCTAATTAGGGCCTGAGCCCCAGCTGTGTTAATCTAATCTAATGTTGTTTATGTGTTAATTATTGTAGTTAATCAGCGGAGTAGGAGCTAACTGATATGACAATGCGAACTAAAGTAGCATGCTGTGTGGAGCATTACAATGTGCTTTAATGAGCCGCAGTTCTGATGATGGTGTGAAGTAGCAAGGGATTATGGGAGTTGTTGTCTTCTTTCTTAAATACTCCAAGTGTATCCGACTGCAAGACAGAGTAGTCCAGTAGTGACGTGTAGTGGGCGTGTCAAGTAGTGACATCACTACACAGAAACACAGGGTTCTTAAAGCGATATGAGCCCACATAGCCACTAATGCAGTTTGAGCATGTTCCAGCTGCACAAAATTCAGCATTATTCTTAGGCCTATAATAAATGTATTCAAAGGCATACAAATGTTAGTGAGAAAAGGCAGGATTTAATATTAAAATAGAGAAGTGGCCTACAAAAGCTGGTATTACTTTAGACTCAGAAAACTTTATTTTCTACAGATTGAGGTGGAAAATTTTCTTTGACTATGCCACAAGAAAAAACACTCAGTACAACAATGAATGAGCTAAATAATAAATAGATCATGTCAGTGCTTGTGTGTAAGAGCATATTGTGTATTTATTTTAAAAGGGGGGGGCTATGTAAGACTATTATGAATGTAAAAGTATTATAAAGTAGAAGAATGTGTGATGACTAATTTTGTTAATCCTTAATGGGTAATTCATTTGTGAATTCTCCATTTTGTAGGTTAATGAGGAGAGAGCAGTGTGATTAATATCAGAAGGGTCTGCGGCAGCACTGGCACAACCTGGGCTCTGAGAAGCTGTGGGTCTCATGGAGCTCAGTTGCTGACTCTCTTACCTGCAACACCTCTTGGTCTTTGTTTGGAATTCTGATTCCTTTATTCCACCCTACAACACCCCACACACTCATCACTGATTATACAGATCCACACAAGCCACTTTGTGTGCATCTCCCTCCTTTGTCTTGGCCGTTGTGTGAGAAGCACACATTCATCATTACTGTTTTCTGTCTGTCAAATGTGTTTGTCATCAAGAGAGAGAGGAGATCTTATCACATCAATTTGGAATCTGGTACTTTATGTACGTATGGTTTTATGAATTAATGTCATGTTAATGGGTCTGTGAAATGTAGAAATTGAATATGTTCTACAAAAACAGAAAGAAATTAACACTTCATTCACATTTTGGGCAACAATTTAACAAAAAACAAAAAATCTGTGAAACCATTAGAGCCGACTGAGAAATGCCTCAGAGGAGAGGGCCATTTCAAATGTCTCTCGAAAGCTTGGAGCTTTGCTGCTGCCTCCTCTGGTAAATGCCTCACCATGCTTTCCTCCATCATTTTCAATTCACTGTCAAAAAAGTACAAACAAAAAGGTTTTCAATTCAGTGTTGCTGTAAGCATTGAAATATGTCTATCATCAATTCTTTACACAATAATCTTACCATGGTTCATACTGTGGCCCCCTTTTGAATTTGGCTACAGCCTCTGGCACCGTCATTCCAAATTTCTCAGCCAGGGTGTGAACAGTCACCTAGATATGATGATTGACATTTGTTAAATTAAAAGAAAGTAATTGAGCTGAATGTAGCTTTAAATTGTGTTGTGAAACAATAGAACACAATTTTTCCAATTTCATATTATTTTTTCCTTTTGTCAAATCATAGAGTAAAAGGCTCTGTAAGATTTGACGAAGGGGAGAGAACATGGGTCTTAATCCTCTAATTTTTTTTTTACCATTACACATCTGTATTATTCCATTTCAAGGTTCTTACAACTTCAAGTCTGAGATGTGATATGAAAAACCATTATGTACAATATTAATAATTTCATGTAAATGAAAAAATTATGTCATACTTCTGGCAAGAGCACACTGAAGATGAAGTCAACCCAGTCTAGCTGCCTTGCTCTGGGGTCTCCCTGATGAGTCCAAACAAGAATGAGACAACCTCATCCAGTTGCTCATCCTTGAAGTAAAGGGTTGTCTCCTTCCTGGGTTCCCATTCTGAGACAAGATCCCCAGTTATGATAGCCTGAAAACAAATAGTTACTTTAGAGGATGGTGATGGTCCATATTGATAGCATGACCAAAATGACTCAAATTGCCTTTGATTTTGAGAAAGGGTTCCACTTTGAAATGTAACTACTACAGTAATTCATGCTGATATACTGTACTTACCTCAAGGTGTTCCCTTAGTGAAGTTCTCCCCTTCATGCAGTGGATCAGGTCAGCACACTGACGTTGCCGCACTCGCTGTGCTTCTTTTACTTCATCCTGAAATTTCAAAATACATTTTTGTTTTAAGTATATTTTTGGGGCTTTTTGCCTTTAATGTACAGGTTTAGTAGAGAGACAGGAAACTGGAGGTATGATGTGCAGAATAGGACTAATAAACAGTAAAATCATAACATTTGCACCCTGTATGAATGTGTAATGACGTTGTCACTTACCAACTCTGTTTGATGGACAATTGATGTTTTTTGGCATAGCAGTGGTCTGCCATTATCCAAGGGTCCTGCTGACAAAGGGAGCAAGAGTTTGGCCCTCATGTTAGTTAATGAACACCATGAATATCACTCAGTAATGATTGTGATGTCACTTATTTTAACATTTGTCTCTTCATTGGGTTTTTTCCTCTTCAGTCTGAAGATAGGTGCAAGAAGCCCATTGATCATGTCTTTCCCCTCTTTGGTGAAATGGGCAAACCGTCTTCCATGCCTGAAGAAACAAACGATACAATTAGAAAATAGTAAAAATGAGTCAAAACTGAGAGGATGACACTTTCAACCAGATAGAGAAACAATAGAACACAATTTTGACTAGCCAATATAGAAAATGTGCTAGCCAATGCCCATCAACTGTCCAGTAATACTTTTACAATACAATAAGTCAAACAGTTACAAAGGCTTTGGAATGAGTAATACGTTATTGTCTGGCAGCCCTTGTTGTTGAAATACATATTTCCATATTAAAATCAAAAACAAAGAAGGGTAAATCAATCATACCCCTCCAGGTGTAGATTTTCCACCAGCACTACACACCACCATCTCTGCAGAACTGGCATGTCGTCCTCAAAGGAAGAGCACATCCGCAAATCCACAATAATTAACTTCATGCACAGGTATGTCTATGTTGCAACATGGCCTTAACGATCCAAACTGCCATGTTAAACAGGAATTGACCATTTGAGATATTTATGTTTTTGTCAATGAGCAGATGATATGTTCAACTTACGACAGTGAAGTCGAACGGTGCACCAAGAATTAGGTACCAGGTATACTGTAACAGAAACATTGTACTTGTTACAGGATCAAATATGTTCAGCAAATTTTAAGCATGTGATTGTTATCTTACCATTATCATATAAATTCCACAGTCATTAGAGTGGGTCTGTTGTGGAAGTCCCTGGACCATGTGGATAAAACAAAAGTCAAATATATAAAATACAATTAATAAAACAGATGCACCTCACTATCACTCAGCAAATAGTTACAGAAGCCGTTGCAGGCCACCCTCTTACTGGTGACACAGAAACAGAATAACCCTGTGATACTTGATTCCCATAAAAGCAGTATTTTTTCCACATTAAATAGTACAATCTTGAGTCATTTACCTCTATGTCTTGCCCTGTTTTTTCACTCCAGGGACCTGGAACCCACTGCTTTGCAAGATCACCGTTATAAAAAAATAAATATCAGTATGACACTCCTAGATAGTATGTGCACTCAAATCTAACAACTGTAAAGAAGTCAATTGAACGTGACTGCCATTATCAAGCTATCCAAACTCGGCAAGTCAGGAGAACGTGACTGCCTTTAAAAATAAAACAAACCTGAGATTTTACAACTGAAGGTACAGAAGCAGAAGATAGTTGGGAATTAGTGTATTTTCTATATTCGTGCCAAAGACAGTAATTAATGTAAATACATCTCAGTTGTAAAATCACAGACATTAGTCAAGGGAACGTCTTTGACTAAATAAAAGTACACTGCTTGTTTTTTGCCTTAAGAGAGTGCGATAACCCTCATGTCCAAAGCCCTGCTTTCTCATGTGATATTGAGAGTCAATGAACAGAATTTCTTTCTGCATTGCTTCATAACCTGGAGAACATAGGAATTACAGTGAGGACACACACACACACACACACAAATCTGATGGGTATATGAAGGGTAGAGAATAAAAAGGGGCTTTCAAAAAGCATATGTAGGGTGAGGTGAAGGCTAGAACTAAAAGAAAAAAGACAGCAAGTGTCACCAAGTGACATTACAGTAATAATATTTCAATCCCACAGCAGAAGACAACATTTGCCTTAAAGCAAAGGACAGACAGCCATGAGTGAGCCTGTGGAGGACAGTTCTTGACAATGTTACAATGAAAAACTTCAAATATAGGCTTAAATACACAAAAGTGAACTTACACACAACATGAACTGCCCAGGGACCCAAAGAGGAATGACAATGGCATCCATGTACTGTGAGTTTACCTAAACAAAAAGCACAATTAGACATCCATTTCTCTGTTGTTGTCGTATTGTTAAACATGATGAAATATACTTACAGGCAAGCATTCAAAAGGGTTGCACTTAGAAGGTGGCAGCCATGTTGGGGGGTACATACAGGTCAACAATATAAACTGATTTCCCCTGAAAAAGAATAGATTCAAAACACAAGTGTCACAAACCAAAAACAGTCCACACAAGATCAAAATTAATTTATTATTAAATCATTTAAACTTGAAATTAAACTAATAGGTAAATTAGTCAAATGGAAATCAGATTATACCAAACAAATATAAGAATAAATCAAAAGTATGTGTGATAGGTTATGTTAAGAGTCAGTCATGTATGCAGTGTATGGATGAGTGAAAAGTGTTGAATGCAGGAGGTAGTAATACTTAGGTCCATATGGCAGGTGGAAGACTGAACCCAAGTCTCAGTCTGGATTCAGCAAGAGAGACTGAACAAACATTTAGACAGCCCTTAAATCCCCAGTGCTCCATACACCACAGGTGAGACAAATTGGCCCGACGACCTGTCCCCACCTCCACCCAGGGAAGCCATACAGCCAATGAACAGCAAGGGGCAGGCAGTCACACAAGACATATGTAATCCAAAGACAGGACTGACAAACAGTGAATAGGCTCCTAGGCACTGTTCCTTTTAAATAAACAAATAAACAAACAAACAAATAAACTGTCATAGAATGACTTGACTATTTAAACCAATGAGGTTTAATAATTAGCACCATTCTTTGTCCATTTGAAAACTGTACCTGTATCTGCAGCATGTTCTGTACAAGGCGCAGACAAGCATTTCCCATCTGTGAATATATGCACAGTAAGTATAACAGTTTAAAATATCATGGCTTATATTTTGAGAAATAACCACATGTAACCTCTAAATAGCTTAGTCTTCCACTTAAGAGTGAGCACATTGAAATGACACCAAAATTTCCTAAATTTCTTCCCTATTATTCAGCTAGAATTCAGAAAACTTGAACTTGGGTACCTCGGCATCCATGTCCCTGCGAAGCCCCAAAGTCCAGAAATTATCTCTTGTCAGGCAAGTGTTGCCGTCTTTGATGATAATTTCATTTTTTTGACGTTTATCGTCTAGAACGTAGTCTAGCTATGACATACAAAAAATATGAGTTTATTTTTCTTGCCTGTAGAAAATTCTCAACATAGGGGTAGAGCCATGAAGGTTAGTCAGGTGCTTATGTCAACATGACCAATCTATTATCTGTAGTGTGTTTTTTGTATGTATAAAAGACCTAGATCCTCAAGGTAGCTTCATTTCAATGACATGTGGGTGGCATATGGCAGATCTGTCCCTTTCATTTCCAGAAAGCTGTATTGGTAGATACCTTTGATAGACACTTGTTTGTGATTAACGTACCAGCTGTTGTTGGTCTGGGTGGTCTCCTAGTGTCCAGGAGGACCGACATGGTTTGAGTTTGCACGTCTGTGTTGCAACCTCACAACACCCTCCACAGCCAAGGCGGTCCTCACCCTCTGCTGCAAAACAGTGTTCATCACCCACAGAACTTATTTTACAATGCACAAAACAGTAGTCAAACTATGTGGCTTCTAAAAACAAAAAAATCAAAGCAATACCTTGGTATTCCTGTGCCCCTTGTGACATAGCAGAGTTTGCAGCAGAGGAACCAGTGGCTGCTGAGGCTGACGTCGCAGCAGAGGAACCAGTGGCTGCTGAGGCTGACGTCGCAGCAGAGGAACCAGTGGCTGCTGAGGCACTGAAGGGAAGCGACACGTTGGTGGCTGCGGAGACAAAAGGACCTTAATTTTATAAATTGATCAAAAAATAAATCAGAAATATATCAAAATAAGAGATTAAGTAAATACTGAGAATGGCTTTTCCATCGGAGTTAATGATGACATTTCCATTAAAATCTTTCTTCAATCCCTCAATGGCCTGCTGGTTAAGTCTCTCATTATGGTGGTGTAAGATGTTGCGCATCAGGAAGACAGACATGACTTGATGGGGAAAGAGAGTTCATGAAGTAATTATTTTTACGCATTCCAGAGAATAGCTGCTCCACTGTCTGGGAATTGATCCACCCACATAGTTGTGGTACTAGTCCAATGCGTCTCAGGGAATCTTTTTCATCTTTTGTATTGTATTGATGAAAAGTGTCATATAGCGCATAATGATCTGCAGAGCCTGTTTCAGGATGGCCATTAAGATCCGGTGGGCATTTTTTCAGCTGCAACCACGGCAAACTGATCTGGAGTTTCCCACTCTTGGCACATGAAATGTTCTCTGGTGTAGCTGTCGCCAGTCTTCCTTCATGTGGGCTGAAGGGCAGTCTCTCTGGCTCCCGTAGGTTAGTGTGAGTCACTAATCCTCGTGCAAAATCGTATATCACAATGTTTGGGAAATGTTTAAAAGACAGCAACATGTCGGTATAGTCTCTTGGACTTTCTGCTCTGATATTGAATTTCACAGAGTTTACAATTCCACAAGGGCACATGATGACTGCCCAGCCACCTTCGAATGGAAAATAAGAACATGTGTCATAGAGTATTCTTAAACACTAAATGTTTTTCTGTGCGCACGGATACATGATGCAATAGTATATACACATTAAATGTTTTACCTGATGCTCCCCAAACTTTTTGAAAGACTTTATCATATGTGCTCCTGGTCTTCATCTCGTCCCTCAAACGCAGGACGAGGTCCATTTTGGATCCCTTTGAGTCAACGCCACACTCACGAACAAGTTTCCTCAAAATATCAACCTACGTGAACAGTCACAAAAGCTATGATTAAACCCAAGACTTTTATTTCAAATAATCTAAATGATTTAATAGTGTGTGTATAGCGATCACATGCAAAAAAAAATGTTATAATTCACCTTCAAGTTCATTACTTCACTTGACAGACGTTCCTCTGATATTTCAATGTCAGCTTTTTCTGCTACTGACTTTTTGTTAGCAAGTTTGGCATACTCTGTATTGAGGAGTACTTTCCCAGCTCTCGTATGAGGCCCAATCCATGGTGTCCATTTATCATAGGAAGGGGAGACTTTACAGGGATTGTCTCTATTACCTTCATAGTCAAACAATAGATTTTGTGTTAAGTACACGTGGCAAACACAACAGCACAAATGAAAGTATACATGTGCATTACTCCAAAATGCAATATACTGATAGAAATTTATGAACACTTCTTTTAACAGTACTGCAGAATACTCACGTCATATAGCCATTCAGGGCTAGAACTTACTTTTTAAAAACCCTCTGCAAATAATTTCTTTCTCAAGAGAGTGCCAGAATTCCTCAACATCAACACGTCCATCAAACTCAAGCGGGGGATCTTCAAGGTCAGTCACTGTAGTCATGGTTTGGAAATTTCTTCTTGTTTGCGTGTTCGAGGATGTCAATAGCCCTCCCAACTGCCAGAGGTGGAAAGAGTACTGAAATATTTGACTCAAGTAAGTACCATTACTTTGATGAAAATTTACTAGAGTACAAGTAAAAGTACTGGTCTAAAAATATACTCAAGTAAAAGTAAAAAGTAGCTTGTTAAAAAAATACTTTGAGTAAAAGTGTTACGACCCCGATTGTGTCTAGGGGTGGGGACGTAACAAATAAAACAACACAACAAAAATATAAACTCAAACACAAGGGATCCAAAACAAAAACTCAATTTAATAACTAGCAAACTAAAGACGAGCTTCCAAAAAACAAGGGAAACCGATGAGTGGCAGACAAACCACACCGCTGGTCAGGAACACCAGGAACACCAGGAACACCAGGAACTAGCACACAGCTCAGTTCAGTACACAGCTCAGTTCAGTACACAGCTCAGTTCAGCACACAGCTCAGAAGTCAACTGCCAGGGACTGGATATCAGCTCCACAGGTTTTTTAAGCTGTCAGCCTGATGAGCCACAGCTGATGCCAATCACCAATCAGTGGTGAGAAAAGGGGGCGGTACCTGCAGAAAAGGAAGCAAGACACCACACGGCACGTAACACCCCCACCCATAAAAATCAACCCCACCTCCCATAAACATCCCACAAGATGTCCCAACAAAATAGCAATAAAGCTTGCACACCAGGTGACACCACACCAGCCTGACGTAGCACCGCTCCAAGGGCACGAGCATTCACCTTGACCTGCCGATAACAAAAACATGGTCACAATCATCGCAGTCAAATAGCACACAACACCACACAGCATGTAACACCACAGACAGAACACAAGCAAAGGGTCAGCTGCCTGTGCAGTGATGAGCGCCCTAGGGTTCAGGGGCAAGGGAGTTGCAGGAGTAACCACAGGTTCAGTTGCCTTCTCCGGTTCCTTCAACCTGTAGTTCACTGAACTGCCAATAGAGGGCAACACCTCCACTAAAACACCAGGGTGCTGGTTGACTTGACCCTCCTGCTTAGACTCAGGTTCGGTGACAACCTCAGGCACAGGATACACCTTACCACCAGCTATGTCATTTCCCATGATGAAGTCTATGCCATCGATGGGAAAACAGGTGCGGACACCAACAGGGAAGAAACCCGTGGCTAAACCAGATTGTATATGTACACGATGTAGGGGTGCAGGAACTAAACCCATTTCAATCCCTCTTACGACCACAGCACTCACCTCAGGCTTGACAGCTGCAGGTAGGGCACTGTCAAGAATAAGAGACTGCGAACATGCAGTGTCACGCAAGACTCTAACAAGACGCTGGTCCTCTGGCTTTCCTGTGGCAGACACGAAACAGGAGAAAGTAAACGGCTTAAAACAGTCGTCAGGTACCCCAGACAGGTTGGAGGTGTCACTGAGGGACGTTGTGATCAGCCCCACCCCTTTCGGTTTCAATGGGGCCCCCTGATTATGTTGCCAGGCAGCGCAGTTGGCAATTAAGTGACCGGTTTGACGGCAAAAAAAACACTTTCTCTCGGACTTGGGAGAGGTGGAACCCTCAGCACTACGCACCGGTGATCTAGGCCTTGGAAAAGACCACTCGCGATCGACAGGTTCCTGCCTAACAAAAACGCTCCTATGTGTTAACATAAACTCATCTGCCAGAGTGGCAGCCTGCTGCAGAGTGGTCACCTTCTGTTCATTCAGATACACAGCAGTACGCTCGGAAACACAGTTCTTGAATTCCTCTAGCAGCATCAACTCCCGTACCGAAGCAAGATCATTCACTTTACATGCAGCACACCACCTGTCAAACAACATCCCTTTCTCCCTTGCAAAATCGATGTGGTTTTGAGTTTGGGCTTTTCTGAGACCGCGAAAACGCTGTCTGTAGGCTTCCGGCACAAGCTCATAAGCACGTAGGATAGCGCTTTTAACCTGCTCATAGTCTAGCCCATCCTCCACCGACAACGATGAACAAGCCTCCTGAGCCCTGCCTGTCAACCTGCACTGCAGCAGAATAGCCCACACATCTGTCGGCCAGCGTAACGCAGCGGCAATACGCTCAAACGCGCAAAAGTAGGACTCAATCTCTGCTTCACGAAATGTAGGGACTAAGGAAATGTGTTTGCTCACGTCGAAGGAGAAAGTAGGGCCCGATGAAGCTTGGACCTCCGAGGACAGAGCTGCACGGGCCTGCACCTCCACCTGTCGCAGCCTGAC
Source organism: Scomber colias (assembly GCA_021039105.1). Classification (NCBI taxonomy): domain Eukaryota; kingdom Metazoa; phylum Chordata; class Actinopteri; order Scombriformes; family Scombridae; genus Scomber; species Scomber colias. Next base: position 2,175,839 of record JAJDFG010000083.1, read on the forward strand.
AGCAGTGTCTGCCTCCAGCCTCTTCAGCTCTATCTCCCTCCGAAGCTGATACTCGCGCTCACGCTCACCCTTTTCCAACTGCAGTCGGGCTAGTCGGATTTTTAATCTGGCATCCAATTTGGAGCCAGGGCTAGACTCAGCAGAGAAAGGAACAAAGGTCGGCAACGTCACTGGCTTCACGATAACCTGATCCCCCTTCATGCCCGGAGTAAAACTAACCGGCTGTCTGGCAGTCCCTCCAGTCGGATGACCTGAGCAGACCGCTGCCGAAAACTCATCCGCTTCCTGGTGACTTACACCCAGGGAAGCTTCTGCCTCGACCGCAGCCTCAGGGGCCGGAAAACTCACCACTCCCCTAGCCAACAAACCCTCCAGAACAACGGCTCTGAGCTCTGCTTTCGGGAGAGACCGTGACACATCAATCACATAGTAACCTGCAATCTCATGTAAGTCACTCTTCCTGCATTTATCCAACGCAGTCAGAGACGGGTTGGAGACAAACACCTGTATGTCAAACGTTGCCATGCTTCCCACTCAACTTGGGAAAAGCAGGACACACACACACAGTAACCACACAGCAACCCACCACCGGAGACAACCACAGCAAATATGACACCGGAGACCAAACAGCAATGGTGCAATAACCAAACCAAACCTCCCCAGAACCTGCCTAACACAAACTTACCTAACTATCTTCTGAGGCGTGCCGGGCTCGAGGCGTCTTACAGGCCTAAACATCAGCGGCCGAAACCCTGACAAGCCAGCCCCCTCTGGAGAATAAAATCCCCGCCCGGAATTAACCCCGAAAATAAAAAAGGCAAAACAACAAAAGAGTGCCCGTTGGAAAGGCCGATTACTCAGCCCAGCTGGACACTCACCTGACTTAACTGGGGAAGCCACACACCACACACCACAGGCTGACGGCACTCAGACACCACTACTCACCGTGAAACACACCGGACCACGATCCCGGACGAGCCCCCAAATCTGTTACGACCCCGATTGTGTCTAGGGGTGGGGATGTAACAAATAAAACAACACAACAAAAATATAAACTCAAACACAAGGGATCCAAAACAAAAACTCAATTTAATAACTAGCAAACTAAAGACGAGCTTCCAAAAAACAAGGGAAACCGATGAGTGGCAGACAAACCACACCGCTGGTCAGGAACACCAGGAACACCAGGAACACCAGGAACACCAGGAACACCAGGAACTAGCACACAGCTCAGTTCAGTACACAGCTCAGTTCAGTACACAGCTCAGTTCAGCACACAGCTCAGAAGTCAACTGCCAGGGACTGGATATCAGCTCCACAGGTTTTTTAAGCTGTCAGCCTGATGAGCCACAGCTGATGCCAATCACCAATCAGTGGTGAGAAAAGGGGGCGGTACCTGCAGAAAAGGAAGCAAGACACCACAGAAACCACACGGCACGTAACAAAAAGTTACTTAGTTACTTTTATAACGGGGGTGGGTGGGGGAGCGGCTGTAGGACAAAGTGATGGCTCATAAATCTCTAACTAGATGTTTTAATTAAAGATAAAGGTATACATTTACAAATTCAGCTTCAATGACAAAATATGTCGACACACAACATTTAAAACATTTATGGAGATATGTGTCATTTTAGTGAAGACCATCCCATAAAACATTTTCAAATAACACAACCATTAAATTGAAGGTGGCATAATTGTGGATTCTGTAAACCGATTTTAGACTAACACCCCTAAATTTGATCTCAGCACCCCTAAAAATAAATGATAAACCCTCCATAGTCTCTAAATATTGTGTGGGAAACACTGAATGATTATTGGGGTTTTTTAAAACACTTGCAGGGCATTGAATGTCAAAAAAACATTCGGCCAACATTTTTTACTCAGTAACGGATGTGATTTAAAATGTAGCGAAGTACAATACTTAACACAAAACATACTTAAGTAAAAGTAAAAGTACAGATTTTTAAAACTACTTTAAAAAGTACAAGTACGCAAAAAAGCTACTCAATTACAGTAACGCGAGTAAATGTAATTCGTTACTTTCCACCTCTGCCAACTGCAGTGTGATTCTATGGAAACATTTGAAAGAAAATCATGGTAGACAATTACATTTGAGATATTTGATTATGACTGACTGCAATAACTCATTGATGGATCCGTCTGCATTTTAGGTAGTCCGATTCCTTCATACACTAACAGACTTGAAGACGCTCACTAGTCAATAAATAAACATTTAAACACACAATAGAAATGAAAACAAAGTAAATGAAGAATACCTGCACAGCCTGTCTCAGGAAAAGGCAAAGATACAATGTTAGAATGATGTCATCATCAAAGTTGTGCAGCCCCTCAGTCCACTCCTGGTAGCGGTAGAACGTTCCACATATCCCACACTTCTTACAATATGTAGACACATCTACAGTATAAGAAAAAATATATACTTTGTGTAAGGATAAAAAAAATGTAGTCATGTGATTTTCCACAATTTCACTAGATGCAAGAAACATCTTCATGAAATGTAATATCTATGATTAGACTGGAATTAGCAAATATTATGCATTTCTTTAAAAATACAGACCTGGTACTACACCCTTGAATGTGACAATCTTGGCTTTCCGTGATACCAAGATTGGCTCAGAAAGAGGTACCCTTCCTGGACACACCGCACAAAATGTTTCTTGAGGGAATAGGTGCTTTGGCAATGTGTTTCCATTTGATGGAGAACTGACATCTTCTGGCAGGACAGCTGGTAATCTTTTGTTCTTCAGCAAATATGCAATCATTGCCATAAGACCATTTCCTTCTGGTGGATATATGGATGTGGTATCCTGCCCAGTGCTCTGTTCATCTTGTCCATCTTCTCCAAAAACATCAAACACATCAGAATCAGTTGACCTGACTTTTTGAAAAAGTTGTGGATATGTTTGATTCAGGTGCCATTTTGCAATGGATTTGTGTGGACAGCTGTTCTTCTGTTTTGAACAAGGGCAGTGCCAAGTATTTTTTTTCTGTCATAACACACAACTACTCTGCCTAGCCTGGAGTAGAATGCAGTTTCCCTGTCCTTCACAGACACATACATTTTATATGTTCCTTTTTCAAGAGTGATCTCTTCACTGAGAGGGCATCCCTCAAACTCAGCTGCTTTTTGTTGTGAGAGACAAACTTGCTTGGAGTTCTCAGAAATCCATCTTTTATCAACCATGTCTTTCAGAAGGGTTACAGGTGCTCCTGAAGACATTGGACAAAAAGAAATTGATTTCTGGTGCATGCATTTAAATCCCATTAAGCCACTTCTTCTGGCAAACTCCCCTGCCCGTTTACATTGCTCCACTTCACACAACACTTTATGTTTTTCTCCCCATGTGACAATTCTGAACATGAATTGGTGTAAGTGGCCCAGAAAATTGTCTTCTGTCAACAAATATACCATTCTTTTTATCTACGCATTGTGATGGTAGGTGACGGCTTGATGTTATATCTGTAATGGCTGAGGTGTGGCGTCTTTGTATATGTACTTTTATGTTTTTTTTGTTAACAACCAAATTACAAAAGGTGCAGGTGGTTTTCTTTGGCCTTGATTTGACTACATCAATTTGAGTGGTGGAGGAGGCACCAGGGGCAGAGGAGGCACCAGGGGAAGAGGAGGCACCAGGGGCACCGGCAGTTGGAGGGGCAGAGGAGGCCGTCGAGGCACCGGCAGATGGAGGATCAGAGGAGGCCATCGAGGCACTGGCAGATGGAGGGGCAGAGGAGGCTGTCGAGGCACTGGCAGATGGAGGGGCAGAGGCGGCACCAGGGGCACTGGAAAAATGAGGGGCAGAGGAGGCACTAGGGGCACCCGCTGAATGAGGGGCAGAGGAGGCACCAGGGGCACCGGCAGAATGAGGGGCAGAGGAGGCCGTCGAGGCACCGGCAGATGGAGGATCAGAGGAGGCCGTCGAGGCACTGGCAGAATGAGGGGCAAAGGAGGCCGTCGAGGCACTGGCAGATGGAGGGGCAGAGGAGGCTGTCGAGGCACTGGCAGATAGAGGGGCAGAGGAGGCACCAGGGGCACTGGCAGAATGAGGGGCAGAGGAGGCTGTCGAGGCACTGGCAGATGGAGGGGCAGAGGAGGCTGTCGAGGCACTGGCAGATGGAGGGGCAGAGGAGGCCGTTGAGGCACTGGCAGAATGAGGGGCAGAGGAGGCTGTCGAGGCACTGGCAGAATGAGGGGCAGAGGAGGCCGTCGAGGCACTGGCAGAATAGATAGATAGATAGATAGATAGATAGATAGATAGATTATTTATTTGTCCTTTGGGAAAATTGTTCTGTGCCGTTTTCAGTGCATCTGATACAAGTGCAGACATTACAATAAACAAGAACACAATAGACAAACCATACACCCACCCTCCCAGGACAAAAAGACAAGTTGACAATAGGACAAAAAACCCAACTTAAATACAGTACAATACTAAAGTGCAGTTATTCAGGTAGTTGTCTTATTTAACATGGATATGCTGGTAGGTATGAATGATCTGCGGGCTCTGTTTGTCTGGAATGAAGGCATCCTGTGCCTCCTACCTGAGGGCAACAACTCATATGTTTGATGTAAAGGGTGTGAGAGATCCTCGCATATATTATTTGCCTTCTTTACCACCCTTGTTTCAACAGTCATGGCCATGCTATTTAGAGGCTGGCAAGCAATCTTGCTGGCCATGTTGACTATCCTGTGAAGCTTATTTTTATTTGCAATAGACAGAGAGAAGTACCAGGCCACAGAACAGAAACATAAAATGCTCTCCACAAAAGAATGGTAAAAGACCCGCATCATATCCCTATCTACTTTAAATTGCCTTAGCTTACGCATGAAGTACAGTCTCTGCATTCCCTTTTTGTAAATGGTGTCAGTGTTACAGCTCCAATTTAATTTGTCATCTATAACAGTTCCCAAATATTTATAGTTTGTTACAACCTCAATGTCTTCTCCATGTATGACCATATTCTGGTGGATGTGACTGCCCATTCTAAAATCCACAATGAGTTCTTTTGTCTTTCTTATATTTAGATGAAGACAGCTAGACTCACACCACTCTACAAACTGATCCACCCATGCCCTGTATTGGGTCTCATTGTTGTTTTTAATTAACCCCACTATAGCAGTGTCGTCTGCAAATTTAATTGTGACGTGATCTGTTGTGTTGCTTTTACACTCATTAGTGTAAAGTGTAAACAGTACAGGGGAAATTACGCTCCCTTGTGGAGCCCCAGTATTAGTCAAAATTGGGGAGGACACAGCTTTGTTTACTCGAACACACTGTGTTCTCTCAGTCAGAAAGGACTCAACCCATTTTATTAAGTTTGAATTTACACCCAAGTGCAAAAGCCTCTCCATCATAAGGTGGGGCCTGATTGTGTTAAACGCGGACGAGAAATCTATGAAGAGAACCCGAGCATATTGTTTGGGCCTGTCCAAGTGGCAATAGATGTTATGTAGCATGTACAATAGAGCATCGTCTGTGCTCCTCATGGCCCTATAAGCAAATTGTAAGGGATCAGTACTATGCTGCACTTCCCTCAGAACATGTTTTAAGACAATCCTCTCAAAACTCTTCATTATGATTGATGTTAGGGCCACGGGGCGATAGTCATTTAAAACACATGGTTTTGGCACCTTTGGAACTGGTACTATAACTGAAGATTTCCAGACCTTGGGAATATAATGTGTCTCCAGAGACATTTGAAAAAGATGTGCAAAAACATAGCTTAGTTGCTCACTGCACTCTTTAAGAACACTCCCTCTTACATGATCAGGGCCAGATGATTTTTTGGGGTCAATTCTATTAAAGATTCTACGCACCTCATCATCAGTTACCCTGATTGAGGGGGTGTCATAGTTGTTGTCTAGTTGTTCTCTAATGGCCCTGCGTTGTGATGAAAAATCTGATGTTTCAAATCTGGCATAAAAATTGTTAAATTCTTTTGCAAATGTTACATCATCTCCATCTGTAGTAATGTGTGTTTTCTTATCCTCCTTTCCAATCATTGTATACATCCCTTGCCATGCATGTCTTAGGTCGTTTCCTCTCATTTGCGCTTCAATCTTCAGTTTGTAATTTTGTTTGCTATTGTGTATTATCTGTCTAATTTCCTTCTGAATATCATTCATCTTTAACATGTCCCCCTGTTCAAATGCCATTCTTTTCCTTTTCAGTGCTAGTTTTAATTCTTTATTAACCCAAGGTTTATCATTTGGAAAGACTCTGAAAGTTGTATCTGGAATTACACAGTCCACACAAAACAGAATGTAGTCCGTGACAACAGAGTTCAGTTCTTCTAAGTTGGAACTTGTGTCCACAAAAGTATCCCACGTAGTGCAGTCAAAGCACCCTCTGAGGCGTTCAACAGAATCGTTAGTCCATCGTTTGAGAATGAGGGGCAGAGGAGGCTGTCGAGGCACCAGTGGCTGTAGAGACGCTGGCTGCTGCAGAAAGAGGAGCAACCGCAGGGATGGAGGAGGCCGCAGCATTGATGGAGGACAGAGAGACAAAGCAAGGATATTTTAACTGAAAGTGAAAACAATGAGATGTTAAAATACAAAAAATGTCTAAACAAAAGGAATACCTAAGGTAGACACATGGCTGCAGGTGTTCAGGTGGCTTATGAACAGGTCCTGTCTGGTGACTGTGCGGCCACAATAACAGCAGTGATGGTGTGGGGTTTTCACACAGCCACGCAGGCACCAAAACATTTTATAACCTGCAAACAAATAGAAATTGCATTTTGAATTTAGCATTACTAAGTGAAATTCTTATATGTTATTTATGTTCTCCAATACAACATTCATGCAGCCATTGGTATAAACTCCTGACCTTAAATAAAGAACAAATTTACAACATTGCACAACACCTGCATTGAAGTCTCTGGAATTGAAATTAAAACATACCTCCATGGCGAACAACTGCTCTTTCATGTATTTGCACATGAGCAATAATATTTGGATATTCTCCATTTTTGGAGCAGACAACACACACATATTTCTTGTCATCGATAACCACTGGAGGTCTACTACCATCAGTAACTATGGTTGGGTGAAGCTGAAAGCAAACATAAACATAAATATAAATTTGTGCACACAACTCCCTCAAAAACATGAATGTAACCTCGTGATCCAGAAGCTATGGTCCAATAATTTCTGTTACTCTGACAAGATATACGTTTTTAAAATATTGTGTGTGTCTCTGTCTGTGTATGTGTGTATGTGTTGTGTGTGCATGTGTCTGTGTCATTTGAAGGAGTTGAAATTACTGCAAGGTTATTTGTTGTTTAAACCTTTCAACCATCCAAAAATAAAACATATTTTGTGAGAACCTGTGTAATCCTTAGCCTGTTACTTGGAACAAAGCAAAATGCAGTTTATGTTCTCCCTAGAAAAAAATTCCTTTGATTTTTAATTAATTATTCAGAACAAAACTACAACTTTTTTTTGCAATTTTCACTGTCTCCCGCAATTTAATTGCAACAAAAGTGCTTAAAACATCGCAACATTTACCGCAGTTTTTTTTAAATGATGCCGCAAAAACAGGCATTTTAGGCAGAGACATTATAATAAAAAGGACTTTGTTTTAGGCCACAACAATCAAAAATACCCCCGCGAAATCCTGGAAGGACTGATAGACGTAACGTTATTAACGTTATCACTCATCAAACTTTGCTCGGAAACTTTGCTAACTGAGTTTTCACAACAACGGGGCTTGCTTCGTTCTGTTTCTCCATTTATATTCCATACTATGATATATATTAAATACGCTGACACTTACAGTCTGTATACGGTCCAACATCATTCTCGTTTGTTGTTCGGCTCATTCTACATCTCGTGTGGTTTAATGTGGTTTCCCCTTTTGAGGCGTGTCGAGTAGTGCCATCACTACTCGACACGCCTACTACTCGACATGCCTCTGTCTTGCAGACCGCAGACAGACCCTACTCAAATAATCAGCTTCACCGGGATACATTACTCCGGCGTTCATGGTTCAGGATGTTTTTACCGGTCTCCACAAATGGACCGGCGATTACAGATTAAAACAATGAATAAAGCTGTTTCATCTAAAGGGTCAGTGTTTCTGCTACGATGTATGGTGGCCACCAGTTGGCTGTTAGCCGAACTGCTGCTAACGTTTGTTTATCTGAAACCGTCCGTTACTTTTATTAAATTATAGATTTCTCTGGGTTTGAAAATTGTTGGAGACATTTGGGATAATGTCAGTACACAACTCAACAACATGTATAACTATGGTTGTTTTGTTTTTCTGTTAGCCGCTGCCTAGTAAAGCTCTGTGTTCAGTGCATTTATAAGAGAAGCTGAATATTTTTTCTTAGTAGTTATAATGTTGTTTATCATCTCATTTATATGCTTTTGACAGAAGCCACTCCTAGCAGTTGACTCACTGACCGTTGAAATATACTACTATTTCTCTGCGTCCACTTGTAATATATTGATTGATACATATTGATTCAGATTACAGTAAAGGGGCATAATAATAATAATAATAATAATGATAGTAATAATAATTTTGATTAAACCGCTATGAGGCACACACATATCTCATTCTGCAAAAAATTATCATTGTGACACCGTTGACATTTGATGTTTTGCGATGACAGGGAAGTTGCTATAACTTTACCGAACATGCTCCTATCTGTACTGTAATTTACATGGCTGCCGAGTCACACCACTTAGCCCGGGTGCTTGGGGCGAAGGCCCGTCCAACGCTGCTTGTTGCCTTAGTATTCTGAAATATAGTTGAATAATTAAAATAAATACAAACTTGTGTGTGTGTGTTTTTTTTCTGTAAGAGGAATATGACTCCACAAGTAGCATACTTAAGATAAAATGATTTCACCTGGTTGCAAAAAGAAATATTGTATTTCTCTCTTGTAATCTTGCATTGTATGTCCAGAGTTTCAATGCTTTTGTATCTCTAATAGGTGTTCCATTTACATTTCAGACAATGATGTAGATGGTGAGACGATTGACTATGGATTAACAGAAAGCATGATTGGCTTTCTTTTTGAAAAGTCTTTTAAAAAACAACTTAAATTCAGAGATTTCATATGTCGCCACAAGGAGGACACCATTATTGTGGAAGCAGTCAACCCTAAACTACAAACGCATGAAGCCCCTGTCCCCCCAGCAAACCACAGGTAATGGTATTATTAAGTTTGAAATATGCTATTTTTTCAACTTTTCCTTCTTGCATTGAGGTGTTTTTGTCTTAATCTGCATAAAAGTGGTTGCTAAATGCCAGAGATGATGTTCTCCTGTATTGCAGTCTCGAACCTAGTTGCCACAGACTGCCTGCAGTCATTTCCATACCAAAGTTCCCTCCTGATGTTCAGAGCCGCTTGGAGGCGAAAGAACCAATCAACAAGCAACAAAAATACCGCAATAAAATCATAGCCGCACTATATGAAATGCTGTCACAGTATACAATGTAAGTATTTCTTTATAAATTATATTTATATATATATATATATATATATAGACCAATAGAAAATAGAAGCTACTTACTCATATTTGATTATTTTCTCCTTTTTGTGATTTGTTTTGTCATTGCTTGAGACAGGTATCCATCCCACTCTGACTATGTTCACGTAGTAAAAGCGTTGATTGTGAAGTATCCTTTCCTGAGAGATGTGCACGGGAATGGAAAGAGATTCCAGACTAATTTACATAATATGCATAATTTACTCCCATGATTTCTGTTTGTAACAACCAGCATACCTGGCACAACCAACTCAAGAGAAAATTCAAAACAGAACGGGCTCCACTAATCAACAATGAGGAAGTAAAAAGGGTCAAAGAGAAGTTTTGTCAAACAAGAAGATTAAAGACTACAGAAGAGTCTACATCCTCATGTCCGAAACGACTGAAGCCATCTCTAGTAAGTCCCCACATCGTCAACCTCACAAAAGCTAAGGTACAGTACACTCTCTGGCCTCTTAGTTACATCTGTGCAATCTAATCCAATCCAACAGCTCTGCCAGAAAGTCAGTCAGAGTGTTTTTAAATTTTCTGTTTTTGTTGACATTATCAGAAAAGTGATCATTCTACTTTGTTTATAATTGAGGTCATAGTGAGTGGTGGTTCACTGGACTGCATTATATTGAGTTGTATCCTTATACTTTTGTCCAGTCCATTCACATAAATTGAGGGCGGGAGATATTGTGAACACTTATCAATATATTGCACTCCAGTACACCAGCACCACCCACTATGACCTCAAAAATAAACACACAGGTGAGCCAATACTCTTGTAAATATAGTGTGTACATGATCAGTAATCAATGATATCTGCTTTGATAAAGGAAACATGCATTGTGGGGGAGGATGCAATCTCTGTTGAGGCTCATATCAAGGTACTGCTTGAGCAATACAGCAAGTTGCATCCCGACACAAAGTTGGTGAAAGGCTGCATGATGAAAACCTTTTCATGGAGACGCCGAGAAATAGCAGAAGGAATATCTACTGAGGACCTCTTGAAGAGATATCCATTCCTGAGAACTTCCGCAGGGGTAAGAAGAGTTATGCTGATGCCAACTTTAGCGACAGACAGGGGACAAATTAAAGTACCTTAAATTGGACCCGTCTCTATATCAAGGGTTTTAACAAGGTCATTTAAATTTTTGTGTGTGTGTGTGTTTGGGATGGCAGGAGGATGTGTATTAAGTATTTAGTGAAAACGTGTCTGGAGGGGATCTTTAAAATGTGTTAAAGGTTGTTCAAATACTTTAAATAAACTCTGCCTTTCTTTTTCCTATTTTTCTTTTTTTAAATCTCAGTTGTACGATGAGGTTGATGCTCTTCACCCCTCTGCAGTCGGCATATGCTGCCGTTTCAGTGAGAACTTCATATCTCTTCTTCCAAATATGCTAAAACTTGTCAAGGATCTGCCATTGAAAAAACTCTGCGTGGAGGCAAGAGAGGACGCCTTGGCTGAAGATATTGCAGGTACTGATTTGAGCACATGCTGATCAACTGGTCAATTTTACTACATATTTGTCATTTGTGTGCAGTCCCCTTGAGAGGGAATGGGTACAGTTGCACTAGGGCTGAACAATTCATCGAAATTGTACTCTAACCTCGTACAATTTTCAAATTGCAGAAGGGGCAATATTTATTTCTTATATTTATTTTATTTTTTATAATATTTTATTTTTTATATTTATATTTAATGGCTAAATGTGTGTCATAATTGCATTTTAAATTAAAATATTGTCGCACTGCAGAGATGTCCTTATTCTGCCCTCTGTTTGAGTGCAAGTAATTATTTGTGTTCTACAGTGCCCCCTTTTGGTTATTCAATAGAAGCAGTTGCTAAAACAGGGAATTTCCTTAGAGTTAACCAGGCTGAGTAGAGAGCACATGTACTGGTAGCTGCTGCATCTATTTACCTCAACATTGTTGCCTTGGACATTATTTGTCCGTAAGTATTATGTTTTATTGTTTTCTTTGCATTATTTGCACTATATGCATCACACATTTGCTGTGTATTTGTTTTTCAAGTGATTTAATTGATGACTGGTTTAGCTATCTGCTAGCTTGGTAATCTGTTAGCCTGTTTAGCTGGGTGATGTAACATTTTTATTTCTTACATATTTATGTTAATGTAAATAATATTGTTCAGAATTTGATTTGTATTTTTGTGCTTTATCACAGTTTTACAGTACATGTGGATCTTCATTAAACATGCAAGAGAAGTTACGCCTTGTGTTTATTGGAGGACTGCAGACTGTTGGCTAACTGTCTAGCTTTTGATAGAGACGACTCATAGCGAGGACAGTAAAGTCCTGCTTACTCATTCTACTGCTCTAGACTAAAGAAAGCATGTTTGTTTTCTACAGATCCCTGCTAATAGCACCATTATGGTTTTAATGTATGTTTTTCAATTAAAATGAGAATGATGTTAAAAAAAATCATTCTCTCTAATATCGCAAATTATATCGCAATGGCAAAATCATAATTATTGTCATAATTATATATTTTTCAAAATGGTAAAGCCCTAATCCCATCTGCACCATCAATAATGGGTGTAACGATCCACACTCATTTGATTTGATACATAATACAAGATACAAAATTATATATTACAAGACTACAAGATTATATTTATTTTCATGATAACTTGAAAAAATTTGAATTGAGAAAATGTATGACTTTTATTTTAAAAGGGTTTTAATTCCTTACATAAGTTTTAGTATTGTACCTGAAGTAACATACTGTCTCTAATGCAGTAGCTTGTCTTGGGGAATTTGCATTTTATTTGTATCAACCAAATTTATTGAGATGCATTTTCACTTGAAAATTGTACCATCTGTATGACCTAGGAGTTGACTTCAGGGGTGGACTCCTCCTCTTGCCTTCAATCTTCAAGGAGAAGATTGAGGATTTAATCATTCTTGGAGAGGTAAATACCTGGTGGTGTTCACAGCCACTGACCATAAGTTAAAGATCTTTTGGATCACTGTGCATGCCTTATCAGATCCATCTTATCTGTACTAACATTTTTTTCTCTTATGTAGAATAATCCTCTCTCTCCATATCCATGTGTCCAACTTCATGATCAAGACTGGAAAACTGCCCTCTCCGGACAGTGTTGCTCAGACATCGTTGATATTGTCATGGCTACAAAAATGAGAAAAGATGACCTTGCTCATCTAAAATTGCTGATTCAAGAATTCCTTGACAAGACTACTGAAGTCTTTGGAAATGTTTTAACACCAAAGTGTCAATACTTGATTCATTATCCAAGACTTATATTGATGTATGGTCCTCTTCAACGTTTGTGGTGTATGAGGTATGAAAGCAAGCACCAATATTTCAAAAATGTTGCCAGCAAATGTAGGAACTTTGTAAACATAACTGCGACACTCAGTTACCGTCATCAAATGAAGCAATGCTGGGATGCTTTTCTTCAGATAGGTTCCTAGGTGACTTTGAAAATGCGTCCAGGAAAAGCATTTCTACACCATTTTCTTCTCTTCCATGGGACTTACAGAATGCTCTGAAATTAAACCAAAGTTTTGCAGATGTGCAGTTTCAGGATAAAGTTCTTCAGCGTGTATCCTCTTTATCTCCTAATGGTGTCAAATATGCCCTTGAGGATGTTTTTGTAGTAGGTCATGGACATGTGGAAGCCATCCCTTTCTTCTTGAAAATTAAGTACATTCTAAACATTGAAACTTTTTGGGTGTTGTGTGGAAAACTGTTATTTCCTTGCTCTTATGACAGTCATTTCCATGCATACCATGTCAAATTTGACAATGACTGGATTTTGCTTAATCCAGGAAATGAGTTAGACCATCATGCTCTAGATACATATTTTGTTGATGAAAGACTGTTTGTTTCTTTAAGATATTGTGTGTGATATTGTGTTTACTTTGTATTCTGTATGTTTTTGTATTTACAAGATGTATTTTTTAAGGGACATACATTTTATGACAATGATCAATGAGTTTTATTTATTATATATATTTATTATATAGTTTTATACTATATTTGAAGAGCAATAACTTTTTGTTTTGATGGAAATTAAAAAGTCAAACCAATCTTATGTGGTACATTTTTGTCTCTTTCAAGTCCAAAATAGCTTGTCGCTGGGGGGGTACCCTTATAAGTACCCTGATGTACCCTTTTAAATGGGTACATTACTGTACTATAGTTTAGAGGTACTTCTATGTCTTACAGGGTACAAAATTGTACTTTAACAGGTACAGTTTGATAAGGTACAAAAATGTACCAGCACTGGAGGGTACACAAATGTCTCTCAAAAATGTACTGCCCCAGCGACAAGCATTTGTACTCTTTTAGGTACAGGCTTGTACTTCTATTTTTGAGAGTGTAGCTGACTGTCCCTGTGGGAGTTGTGATACAAAAGCTGGACCTCTCACTATCTATTCCCTGTGGCACCCCGAATCTTGGAATTACTTCCCTTAGAAGACACCTTACAACAGTTCTGGCATCTTCTTTCCTGGTTGGGAAATTCAACCCACTTTCAACCCACTTTGGATATTGATCAGTTATTACTAACAAATACTTGTAGCCTCGACAACTGGGCATATCTGTGTGGCAGTGTGGTGACATATATTTACCACCCCTCTGAGTGAGAAGAGTGGATTAAAAACCAAGTCGAAGTTCCTTTTAGTTTTCTTTATTATCAGCTAATCAGAACCCTGCCTAGGTCAGTGGAGACAGAACTTTATCAATTTGAGGCTAATGAATTAAAGGTGTCCCGAGTCCAATGGAGCCTTCCGTTCTGTCTCTCCTCTCCTCTGTGTGTAAGATCATTTCTACAAATGTTACAGCCCATACATGTGTACGTTTTCCCGGGCACTAGCACTCTGCTAAGCCTACTTTTCAACCTTAAAAGGATATACAATCTATACTTGTTTATATTCAAGTTCCAATGCCTTTACTGTCTGACAACTCCCAGATATTAATGGTCGTTATACTGGTTGGAACCAGTTTTCACCTGAAGGCTCTGGCTGTTCTGAACAAAGGTTCATACTAAGGCCTTTAAAAGAAGCAGAACTTTTAGTATTAGAGTAATATAAATCTAGGGTGACCATATTTGGGTTTCTGAAATGGAGGACACATTATGTCGGGGGGGGGGGGGGTGATATGAAGTGACACAAATGTTGCTGCAAATGTACCCAGCTTTCAAAGCGTTATTCTTGTCCCAGGACAGGCCACCATTGCAGATCAAGACGCTTCTTTTTTGGCCATACCTGCCCACCCTTTGCTGAACTGACGTGCACTTGCAGGTCGTTGGCACCTTTATTTGCCACAGACACATACGTGCCTGACTTACATGTCAAACATCCCGCCTCATACGGATCACGACCCTGACGGAAGCACGGGAATTTTTTCTTTAACTCCTCCGTAAATTTACACATTCGTTTAGGCATTGTTGCCGTTGAATCGGCGGACACACATGTGCTATCGCCTGCCTGTCACTGACACTGAGGATAGAAGTTGATCAAGCGGCAACCCCAGCAAGTGAAGTGAAGTCTACTGACTGTTCTTTTTTTCAGTAGTTCCCACACACGCTCACGCACATAATGCAAAGTGATTGGATTTGGGGAGAAGGGCGTGACTAATTTGTCAGAGAGAGAAACCTGGAACGGAGTAGTGGAACGGAGTGTCAATCGAAACAATGCACTGGGTAGCCTAATGTGTTTGAGACTGTTGACCAAAATCCCGGACAATTTTGAAATTCCCCCCGGACATTTTTTTAGGCCTGAAAAGTAGGACATGTCCGGGAAAAAGAGGACGTCTGGTCACCCTATATAAATCTGTAGCAGAAAATACACTACAGCAGCATAGCTGAGCCTATGCATTGCACATGATCTTGAACGCACCCCGATGGCCTGTTAGCCTATCCCAGAGCAGAGGCCCGTATTTAGGACAGCCCTCTCTCTTGCTCTCCAGCTTCCGCATCACTTCCGGGTCGGTTTCCTCTCTGCTACAGCGTGTGTGCTGTTGCTCGGTGTTGCTCGGTGTTGCTCATGAGCTCTCCTTTGGTGTGGAAATGCTGATGTCCGGATCTGTTGCGCTCCTCCTCCTGCCTGTATGAGTGTGTGTGTGTGTGTGTGTGTGTGTGTGTGTGTGTGTGTGCGCGCCTCTACTTCTGCTAAAGGTGGAACCACAGATCGGACTGCTGCTGCTTTGTCTTGGCTCTTTTTGCCAGCTCGCCTTTCGCTTTGCCTGCTTGCTGTTGTTCTGTCTGCTTGGCTCCTGCTTTGCTGCTGCTCCGCTGTGTTGCCTGGCATTTTGACTGCGGCCTTCTCTCAACGGACAATTAAGCTGCTGGCTCTCCACAATAAGACTACATGGCATAGCCACGCATGCTTGGGCTAAGTGACTTCCTTTTTAATGGTTTAGTTGTATGAGTGTGAGGTGTGGGTTGTATGAATTAATTTGCGTTATTTGTATAGGTTTATTTCTTTTCTTTGGACTCTTGATAGTTTGATTCATTTTCTTGTTTTTGTGTTCAATTAGATTGTAAATTGTGTATTTTCTTTGGATTAAGTGTATTGCTTTAATTTCTGGTTATTTGAAAGGGTTTAGTTACATTTTTGTACATTTCTGTTCATTGTTTTATGTCTTTTGTTTGAGTTGCAACCCCCCCATTAATTATTTTATCCTTGTTTCAGTGTTGGAGGCCGGTGGTGGTGGCGGTGGCGGTGACTGGTGGTGGTGTCCCCCCTCGTTTGATGTGCTGTGCTCCCTGGTGATGGTTACTTCAGTGTGTGTGACCCTTTTTTTTCTATTTAGTTATTTTGGGTGAACTAACACTTATCCACCCGGTAAGCCTCTGACCTGGACTAGTTTCCCTTCCATTGTGTGAGTGACGTTGACCATTTTATTGTTTTAAAAGATTGTAATATTTTTATACCTTGAACCACATCTCAAAGCCAAGTGAATAGAGCGAACCTGTGCGTCTACTCTCTGGGTGAAATTCCCAGGGTGGTGTTGTTGTGCAACCTTTAAATTTCTTAAACATATTTGATATCTGATAGTAATTTACCCTACCCTTGCCACATGTGCAAAATCTATTTGCATATTTACAAATGGACCTGTAGTATAAATGGGCCGGAGGTAATTGCAGAACAAGCCACAGCTGTGCAGGATCTGATGATCCTGCCACTGGTTGGGTGAGAAAGGTGTTATATAAATAAGATTGAATATTAATCATGAAATGGATAATAAATGAGTTATTAAAAAATGATATTTGTGACTCCATTGCACCATAGATTTCCACTATGGAACAGTTTTTCATGCTTATGGTTTTGGATTTAAGTTTCTTTTTGTTTTGTTTTTTTTTATACTTACACTAACCACAATTTAATTTGCAATTCTATAAAGTCAAGAATTAACAAGAGATTAATACAAAAATACATGGTCAAAATCTGAGAGATTATGATAGGATGAGGATTTTCTTTCATTTAAACCAAATGTTTCTTCTACACAATTATCTTCACATGAAAATAATACACAATTCACAATTCCCTTTCACATATAACATATGAGACATTTACATGTGATGATCATTGACTGCATCATTTGCCCAAATGACATCAGAAGAGCTCTAAGAGTTTTTTATACAGGAAAAGCAGACACAGATCATTTATATAAGTTATGTTCATTGTCAGAGTAACAGAAGTCTTGCAGCTCATCTACAAGTGCTTACCTCAGTGAATACTCCCTCTTGTGGCAAAGAGAAAGAACTACACTGTATAAAGTTAAGTTTGAACCCACAGTGAAAACACATTTAAATCTGGCCTTTTTCAGAGCAAAATCAATAAAATGATTATTCCATCATGACTATACATTTGAAGGTTGTCACACATGCATACAGTACTTGTGACTGTTTCCAAATAAGACTTTAACAAATGACTTGTTATTTTCCAGATCATGGAGCTTGTCCTGCAGGTGTATACAGTGATAGTCATTGACGTTCTTGGCCAGGTCTGGAAGTGTAACACAATATGGTATGCCCACATGAATGTAGATCTGTAGAAGCTCTATGTGATAGAGAAGAAACTGTACAGTTAAATATCCTAGGTTGTACTGTATGTATCGTTTGGTGGTAGATGATTCTGTTGTTTCCATGGTTACTAAAATACTATACAAATACTAAAAACATAAAACAGGGATGATGGTTTCCATCGTCCTGTTTGCATACCATTTGTTCTTTTTTTCTTTTAGATAAAGCATCTCAATATGTTTGTGTCTACTAGGTTGTGGTGGCACTCTGTAATTTGCAAGTCCCAACTACCCAGGCACTTATCCCAACAATACCCACTGTGAATGGGGCATCATGGCACCCAGAGAGGGTGGTGACTGTCACCTTTACCCAAATCAGTGAGGATGACCCTGGAGATTGTCACAACAACTTCTTGAAGCTGTATGATGGCCCAGATACCTCCTCACTGCCTGTTGGACCTTACTGTGACCTTACTGTATGTAACCCAAAAATAATCACTATTTTAACTGTAATGTCACAGACTTAGAAGGATATTCACTTAATCTGCTAGTGGTAGGGGTACATCATTTTGTGTCACTCCAATTGTTTGATTCAGTTTTCACAACTCAAGATGTAAAAGAGCTCACTTTATTTAATTTGCATGAAGTGTGGTTGTTTTGCTAGATGTTGCACCCTTTCACCCTTCAGCAAATTAATGTGAAAACAGCCATCTAACTGGCATCATTCTGCATATGAAGTTCAAACATTCAACATGTGCAAGGAAAAATGTGTTATGTTATAATCCTCACGATTTCAGTCCACGATTTCACCAGTTGAACATTTTTAATCTGAAGCAGCAGCAGTAAGAAATATTGGTATTGCATTTGGAGTAAGTAAATTCGCTTCTTATGTGGCTATAGGAAAGTTAACAGTAAACTGAGGCTGCTATCAAAGAGATCAAATTAAAAACTGTACAACTGAATTACATGCTGCATTTTCCCCTGTAGATACAAATCAGAATACAGGGAAAAATGGAAATGTAATGGCTGGACAAATGTGTTATCAAAAATAATATTAAAAAATGTGGTTTGATTTAATGAAGATATTTTATTATATAGTTATGTTGGACTGTAACTTCGAAGTCATTTACAATATTTATGTAAACAGATGTAAATAAAAAAAATAAAAAAACCCCCACATATTTTGAAGCCTGCTTCAAGAGTTGACCCTGGAAGGAGCCTTTTTGACCTGCAGCCATGGCTGGTTTATGATGCTGTGATGATGCAGCAGGGCCATCATGATGCTCCACCATCCACAGGGGCTCAACTGCCATTCCATACCTACCTCTGACATCTGCAGCAACATGCACCTCAAATTTACAGGCATCATTTAGAGATCAAAGGCAATTCAGTCCTGTTCAGTAGACTTCACACATGTTTTTTTTATAATTCAAGTCTTTATTTCTTTTCTCTTTGGTGTTTGACAGTACAACATTTTACATTGTGAGACAATTCTTGTCATACATACTACATGGACCTTCAATGGCATAAAATAAAAAGAAATCAAAAATCAAACAAGAATAAAATAAAAATACAGTATAAATAAATAAATAAAAGGGCATGTTGATAGTTACATAACTAAGTAGAATATCCATACAGCAAATTAGAATGTTAAATATACTATGAGGAAGGTAATCACACTACAGGCCCATCAGGCAGTACGATGTGAGTCCAAAACAAGTCCCAGGTTGGTGCCTTATTCTTGTTGCTATTGCTCATCCTGTTGAGCATAAGTTTGTATGAAACTGTCTTTATCATGATGTTTACCCACTCTTTCATTTCAGGGGGTTTGGATACTTTCCACAATTTAAGTATTGTCCTGGCAGCCGTTGTAATCCCTGCCATGATTATAGCGAATTCTATATTTGTTACATTGTTTATTTGGCTTCTGTCCCCTAGGAGGCACAATCTGGGAGATAATGGTATGGCACTTCCTAGCCAAGTACTCAAATTGTCCACAACAGTTTTCCAGAAAGGTTGAATGGCAGGACACTCCCAGATGCAGTGTAGCAGAGTACCTACATCCTTCTGACATTTCCAACACAGGTTATTGTTTGTTATACCTGCTCTGTTGAGTCTTTGTGGTGTCCAGTAATACCTGTGGGTTATTTTGTATTGTGTGAATTTTCCTTTGGCTTCCCTAATGTATCTCCCATTATTAGATATAATTCTCCGCCATTCCTCGTCAGACATCAGACATCCCAGGTTTTTCTCCCATATTGTTTTCAGGCTCTGACAGCCATCGCTGAGCAGTTGGTTGGTTGTTCTATAGAATATAGAGGCTCGGTGGTACTCAGCAGGTAATGCAAGATAGTCCATGATGTGGCCACCATCCTTATACTGAATCCTGGACAGGGCCGTTTCAAGGAATTTGGGGGCCCCAAGCAAAATGAACTTGGAGGCCCCCCCACCACCACCGCCCACCGACACCCCATGGACCACGGCAAAAAAAACCTACGCCCCGCCCGCCCAAAGCCTACAGGAACCACAGCATAGACACACTGTTGAAGTTCAACCACACATTATATCAATAAAATATTTCTTAACAGTGCAAATACTGCTTACAAATGTTGCATATAGGCTACTGCACACATAGTATGTTTACTTATTTTATTTGAACATTTGCAATCAACATATAAACAAACTGCAAATTCGGTATTAAATATAAATTCCAACATAGATAAAAGTACACACACACATATAAGATTAACCGTTAAAAAATATGCAAAATATCTACATCTGCTGTTTGCGAACCTTGGCTTCAGCAAAGGCAACCACAATGTCCTCCATGTCCAAAGACCGGTGAACATCACGCTCAATTGACATAACGGCCAGTCCTGTGAGCCTCTCTTGGCTCATGGTGGACCTCATATATGTCTTTATCAGCTTCAAAGTAGGGCTGGGGCGACGCGTCGACGTAATCGATTACGCTGACGCAAAAAATACGTCGACGCAAAAACTGTGCGTCGACGCGTCGTTTGAAAACAAAAAACGAGTAGCGGTAGAGGCAGCAGCAACGCAAGTGAGTCAGTTGACTCTGATCAATGTAAAAAACGAACTCGTAATTCTGTACCTGGCTGCCACATCAATGCTAACATTCCTCCACTCCAATGCATGACTACATCATGTCTTGGATTAAACACACACACTACACACACATAGACACACATTACACACCGTATTGTAGAGTGAAAAGGCAGAGTGTATGTTCCTATGAATGAAGAGCAGTTTATCCTCTTAACGCACGCTGTTCCTCTTACGGGACGGGACGGATGTTAGTAGGTAGCGACACGTTCTTCTGAATGTTTTAAACAGCAACCCTTAAACATATATATTCATGCCGTGCATTGTTAGAAAGCTTAGATTGTCCTGATTCATTCAAGACCACTCACACATTGTATGGTTGCTCACAGCCGTAATAGTATTAGCAATTAGCTCGGCTAGCCACTCAGCTAAAGTAAGAACAGCTATAATGCTACATACCTTCAAAGTCTTCCCTTTATCCACAACGATCATCTTATGACTCAGGACTTTCTGTACAGCTCGCCAAATATCCATTCTTGTGAAATATGAAATCCGTTTCCATAAAACTGGAATATTTTCCTCATTATGTCCATGTATTTAGTCCAACACGTAACGTAATAACACAAATAACAAACCATATACGGTCCGTTTATGTCATTTCCTGACCTGCGCGTCCATCTCAGAGTACACGTGACTAGATGTTTACGACCGTGAGCCTCTTCTGCTTCTGACGACACCACTCACAAGCCAATCAGTGCTCAGGCAGTACATGCCTCCAAAGCCAATGAGGACATGTGACCAATGACAACGACAACTAGGCTTTGATTGACAGCTGTTCCAGCCTATGGAAATATTCGGTGAAATGTAGTTGATAACCTTTTAGCCAATAGTCTGAGGTTTCCATCGGTGTATGACGTCGTTTAGGCTAAAAACATAAAAAATAGGGGTGTGTATTAAGAGGTTATATTTTGTTGGTTTAAAAAGAACACTGTTGCTGTTTATATTTCAACTACGAACTAGGAACATAGGTCCCGGGGGACATAAGTACAGTGTGGGGGGCCCCCTTGAGGGGGATTCCGATAACAGTGTCGCTGCACTTTCCTGCATTGACCATGAGGTTTCTTATAATAGGTAGATTCTTGATGTGTTGATGAAGAAGGAAATCACCGCTGACACGTCTCAATTGTAACTTTGAAAGGTTTTATTACAAAGGAGAACAATGTCAAACATCCAATCTTGAGAGAGTCCTGGTCCAATCTGAAGCTCTCTACCTTCTTCAATTCTTTCACCAATATATATAGTTCCTAGAAAACTCCACCTTCTACACAAATAGTCAATCTATAGAAAATAGCCTCTGTCCTATCCTTTTATGGCTAGTTTTAACAGATGATCAGTCTGAGAAAATAGCCTCTATCTTATCCTTTTACGGCTAGTTTTAACAAATGGTCAGTCTGAAGAAATAGCTTTGTCCTTTATGGCTAATTTTAACTTTAGGTTAAATAAACGTTTGTTCAACTGACACAGGATCTCCCAAGATGTCATTAAATGTCACAGAACCAAGTAGAATAGACACTTCATATTTCCCCCCTTCGAGGCTAGAAGAGTCTCGAAACAATAAAAGAATAACACGTACATGTTTACTATTGTAGAAAAATGACAGTTCCTCCTATACGTGTTTGTTACAGTACTATCTTTAACAATACAACAAATTCATGAAATGTGAAAGCGAAAACCTGTCAGGCAGTTACAGTATCTTACTTAAGATCTCCATTAATTGATCTAGACAGGAAATTCTCTCACGGTCCCTCTGCCTAGGCGACCTTAATTAATATTTCAAATCAAAAAAGAGGAATTCTCAAAACTTGTATAAACATATAACTCAAGCAAATACATATGAAACCCTAGAGAAATAAAACAGACATGTTCAATTTTGGGCTGGTCGACCCATCTGACCCTCTATTGAACCTTTCCCTGCCTATCACTCAATCACCCTAACCATCGAAAAAGAAAAGAAAACATCTAAGGTTCCAATGCATTCACCTACTAACAGAAACATATGTTAAGTAATTATCAATGTCATAGATTACAACAAAACCCAATACAAAAATACAACATTTGTATCACGCTGCAGCTCCTCAGCAGCGGCGATTCTTCGTGTAGTGTCGGTAGTATTTTCATCTTGACGTTTTATCCCAATGTCCTAGTTCGAAGTTCTCCAGTCCGTTCTTATTGTCCATGTTTGAGTTTCTGAATCCCCGCAGTACATCAGGAATCCTGAACAATCGGTACGTACGACGGTCTTCCTCTAATATTGTTCTAAGAGGAATAAAAGAAAACACCCACCAGTATCCTTGCAAAAACAACACATACAAATTAAAACATCAAAGGTATTAAACACATTAAAATTCACAATATTCTTTCACATTATCCAAGATTATAATTCACATTTTCTACGTTCCCCTTTCATCACACCCTTCTATACTAAAAACTACAAAATGTTAAATCAAACCTACAACATCTAAATATCTAAAATGGATATGCTTCCAACAATTCGCCTTCTATCATCACTCTCTCATCACCTTCACCTGTATCAATCATATGCAGTAATGGCATCTGTACCTGATCTCCGGGCATCACAACTCCAACCCATCTTAATATCATAGCCTTTGCAAAGGTCAACACTATCGTACAGAAACAAAACATTACACACAATGATATCACAACTGCTATCAAAACCTGAGCCACTGCTGCTCCCATTGTTCCTAACTGTCCTTGCAACCAAGCATTCGCAGACCATCCAGATCCCTTTGATGGTCCAAACGCATCCCTTATATTTTTCAATGCATCTATGACACTAGTCATATTATCAGAATTATCAGGAATCAAAGTATAACAAGCTTCCTCAGTTAAATTCAAAGCTACACACGGGCCTCCTTGTTTGGCCAATACATAATCAAGAGCCATATCATGTTTCAACAGCGTCAATCTGTGACTTCTTTGAGTATTTGTCAAGTAATCAAAACCTTGCATAGTCTCATTTGCAAAACCCTGTAGAGTATATGTGATATTATCAATATGATCTGCCAAAAATGTCACACCATACCACGGAAATAATCCTAAACCCCACTTCTCTCCTAAACTTATCCTCCAATGGTAGGATTCCAAATTGTGAAATTTTGCCATTTCCCTTTTCCTTCTATTTCCAGAAATAGCATTATCTTGAGCCTCATCAGGCGCATGTCCCTTCTGAATAGTGTAAACCTCATATGGGAGTTTCAGCGTTGCCATATAACAACATCCCGTCCATCCATATGGTAAAAATATGTATGCCTTATTAGCACAGACCCACCAAATATCTTTAAAATTTCCTATGGTCACGTTTCCAGGCAAATTCTGATGTCGTACATTCAAAGTTCTACTCTGCTTTTTATTTGGATCATGAAAAGTCACTGTATACAAATGATCAACAACTCTATTTTTATGTCCACCAAATCGCATCATATAGTTATCACAATCTGATATTCCCATAAACATCCCAGGACCAGTATGAGTACCATTTGAACAAAAACAATCCTTAGCTCTTCTAGGTTCCACTTCCATTGCATCAGGAACTGCTGTTAACATATTTTCATGCTGATTGAGTAAATTTATATACGGTAAATCCATCAACCATGAACAATTCAATTTAGGTTTAAACAGATGTATTGACAAAGTCATCACTGTATATTCTGCTGATTGCTGCTGATATAACAACCATGATAACGCATAATATTGACACTTGGTAGCCAGTGGTTCTGGTACCGCTTCTAAAATTGAAGGCCATGTGCCTGGTGTTGGAACTCTCACCACACATGGACCATTCACTTTCCTAACTGATCTTACAGAATGAGTCAACTGCTGGAACCATAAATTCCTACCTGCCAATGGATCCGCAATTTGCAATGTCGAGGCATCAAATCCATAAGCCTTCCACTGAGCTTCTCTCTTTCGTAGTGCATGATAATGTAAACTCTCCTCCTCTAATGTGCCTTCAAATTGCATAAAATCTTTTCCCACAACTGAAACAATCCCAAATACATCTTCATCATTCTTCTCCACAAACTGTTCTCTAATTACATGATTATCATTATCCCTGCTCACACTAGCCTCTGTTTGTAACATAGGCTTCTGAGTTACACTTGCTACCTGTTCAGACTCAAAAGTTGTAATAACCGGTGTTTGTGTCATTTCTACAGGTTTTATAGATGTCAAAGATTCCATCACTGGTTTACTGTTTACAGTTGTCCTTGTCACAACCTCACTATTAAAATTTCCAAACGTAACAGGAGTAGAAGTTGTCTTCATCACAGTTTTAACACTCATCCCCTCCAAAGTCTTATCTCCTTTTATCTTAAGGGTTACCTTACGAACTATATAACCCTCTATCCAATGATTCTGAAGTGGAATGAATTTAAACTCTGGCTCTAGATAAGTACATGTGTATTCCCCTTGATCTTCCCATGTAACATTATTCAAAAAAAGTGAGCAATCTCCCCTAACTTTTATCCACCACATGTCGTTGCACAAAACATACTTTCTTTTGTTGGGAGGTACAATATCAACTTCAGGTCCTGCTAATACCACATCTTCACCACGACTATTTATCCACTTAGGAGAATTGTTACCACCAAAATTTGACCTTCCACATTTACACGGAAGCTGAACTGAGTCCCCTAAGGCTGCTTCAACCCTAGTCTTCATAACGTCTTGGTTTGATTCTCCTACGAATTGGCCTTGGACCCCTTTGTTCAACTGTATCTCTGGATTGTCCTGCAGTGCCATCACATCCCTTTGTAATCTTTGGTGTCTTACACTCCACTGAGATCGGCCCTGCTGTTTCTGGGACATGTTGAAAATCAATGTCATTAAATCTTCCTTCCTGTCCGCTGACTGCAAAGTCACCTGAAGCATTATCAACAATATGCACCATATCATCAACATTATTTTCAACCTGGGCAATCTCATCTGGCTCTCTTGAGCCTTCAACATCTTGGCTCTGTGTGGGTAACGCTTCTTCTCTTGGGGCTTTAACACAATGTGACAAATGATACCACGTTGGAGACCCTTTAACCTGAACCGCAGTTCCAGTACTGCGAACAACTTCAAATGGTCCTTCACGACGTTCGTTATACCATTTCCTTCTAAACACCTTTACGAACACTTTATCTCCAGGTTGAACTGTGCTCCTTTTTTGTTCATCAAGCCTCTCCTGCACCTCCTCTTGTCTTTGCCTGTCAGAAACATATGTGGATATTTTTTTATGAAGAGTGGCCATATATGTAACATATGCTCGCATTTCATCTTCCAAAACAGCCAAACTCGGACCCTTTCCACTCGTACGTAAACAAGGCGTTGGCATCCGCCTTCCCATAACCAACTCATAAGGTGTCATACGTAAATCACGTAGCTCACTTGAACGACACACCATTAATGCTAACGGAAGTGCCGCTACCCAATTTAAACCTGTGTGTTGGCAGATCTTAACAATGCGGTTTTTCAAAACACCATTCATTCTTTCACAAATCCCTTGACTTTGCGGATGATAAACTGCTCCTAGACGCTGTTTAATACCCAATTTTTGCAAAATCAGTTTTACCGTTTTATCCACAAACTCTTTTCCATTGTCTGAGGATATCCGATCTGGAAGTCCCCACCTGCTTATGACCTCTCTACACAGAAACTTGGCAACTGACTGAGCATCTTTTCGCTTGGTTGGACATGCCTCCGGCCATCGTGAAAATCTGTCCACGACTACTAGCATATATCGCTTTCCTCCGACTGGTTTTATCATATCAACATAATCCACAACCAATTCTCGCATAGGACCCCTCGGAGTTGGAATGTGACCTGGTGGAACCAACACACCCCTCCGAACATTGTTTTTCAAGCAGATAGTACACCTACCTATGACATAATCAATTTGTTCGAGCAAGTATGGTGCCCAAAATCCATATTCTTTTATGATCTTTCTCTTAACCTCCCCCCTTGCAACATGGGCTAACCTATGTGCTTCCTGAATCATCAGACCCAACAGATCTGGAGGCGCTACTATTAGCCCCTCATGATTTCTCCAAAGACCAGTAGAATCTTGAGTGGCTCCTCTGTCTAGCCACAACTGTTTATCTGTTGCATGAACAGCTTCCTGCATCAAAATTACCTCCTCAAGCGTAATTTTGTCCTCTAAGTCTACTTCATGCATGATCAGAAAAACTTTACCCAATTTATCTGCTCCTGTAACTGCTTTCGCAGCTTCATCAGCTGTCTTATTACCTTGAGTAACTCTTGACATGTCAATTTTATGTGCTGCACACTTAGCTATTGCTATTTCTTTAGGCTTCATCACAGCATGCAAAAGTTTCAATATTTGAGCATGATGTTGTATTGGAGAACCATCTGTTTTCTTAAAACCTCGATTCTTCCACACTGCTCCAAACAAATGACACACATTATGTGCATACGCAGAGTCCGTATATATTGTCACTCGTTTTCCTTCCGCTAACAAACATGCTTCAGTTAATCCCACAAGTTCAGCAAGCTGTGCAGATGCAGGCTGTGGTACCACTGCAGCTTTCTCAACAACAAACTCTGTTCCCTGGGCTTTTACCACTGCATAACCAGCACTCAATTTATCTCCTACACGATAACAGGACCCATCAGTCCAATATTCCAAGTCTGCATCGTGTAATGGGAGAGCTTGCAAATCTGATCTAAGCTTTGAATATCTCTCTGCTTCTTGAACACAATCGTGTGGTTCACCATCCTCTGAAGTTGGCAAATTCTCAGCTGGATTTACTGTGACACATCTTGCTAATGTGACATCTTCCTGCTCTAAAAGCCTATGATAATCTCTAAGTCTAGGCATAGTCAATGTATATTTACCATAGTTCAAAAGATTCCTAAAACTATGATGAGTAACAATTGTCACGGGATATCCCATCGTAACAGATGATGCTTTGTCATACATTAAAGAAACTCCCACCATCGCTCTATAACACAGCGGTAGTCCCAACTCTACTTCTGAATAAGCAGTAGAGTAATATGAAATGGGTTGGGGACTTATTCCTGTACCTGTTGGTTGACTAAGGACTGCACATGCATATCTACCCCCAGTAGAGGTTGACACATACAACAGGAAATTCTTAGAATAATCTGGAAGCGCTAGTGCTGGAGCTTCCTGTAACCTCTTTTTAATCGTCTCAAATGCCAAAAGACCATCCTGTGTCCAGAGAAGATTACCATGAAGTTGAGTAGTTCCAGTGTCTTTAATCATAGCCCTCAACGGCCCTGTTAAACTAGCATAATCTTCTATCCAAGCTGAAGAATAACCAGCGATACCAAGAAATGTCATCATCTCTCTGACTGTTCTAGGCTTAGGAGCCTTTCGAATAGCTTCTAAATGAATCTCAGAAATACTTCTGTGTCCATGTGTTATTGTCTGACCCAAATAAACTACCTTCTCCTTGCAATACTGCAACTTCTTCTGAGAGGCCTTATGCCCCTTTTCTGCCAGTATCTGTAACAATTTAATTGAGTCTTTATGACATGTTTCCTTATCCAATGAACAGATGATAATATCATCCACATACTGAACAACTGTGCTCTTTAATTCCTTATCTATCCCTACCAAGTCATCTTTCAATACTTTATTGAAAATGTGAGGACTATGTTTAAATCCCTGTGGCAATCTCTTATACTCATAAGACTGTCCTTTGTAAGTGAACCCAAACAAACCCTGACTTTCTATACTGAGTGGAACACTGAAAAATGCACCACATAAATCCAATACTGTAAAATGTGTAGCATCTGGGGGAATTTGAGCTAACAAAGTATGCGGGTCTGGTACTTCTGCTGAAAAATCAGCTACCACTTCATTTACTGCTCTCAAATCATGTACCATACGATAAGATTCATCCGGTTTGGTCACTGGCAACAAAGGCGTGTTCTGAGTTATCTTTAAAACACCTGCTTTCAAAAGTCCTTCAATTTGTGGTTCAATCCCTTGAATTGCCTCTTCTTTCAGTGGATATTGATTCTTCCAAGGAGGTCTAGTCCCTGGTCTAAGTTCAACTTTCACTAGTTGGGCTGACTTCACAAGACCTATATCCGTACTATGTCGAGACCATAAACATTCGGGTACCTGCTGCAACATCTCCTCTATCATTGCATCTGTGTCCATTTTAGCACTGCAAATTGACTCATATGTCATCTGGACAGTTTGCGGTTTTCCCTGACCATGAGCAGAAATCATAATCTTAATAAACCGCTGATCCTTACTCCTCCAGATGGCAAGATTCTCTGTTACCAGTTCAAAAACAGCTTCTTCTGCCTCTGCCATCATTTCACCTATGTGCTTCTGTTCACATTCTTCAGACACCATCAAAGTCACATGTGGTACACTCTTTTCAATGTCATATTCTTTATCCAAGTATTCATTTCTTTCTATCTTCATAGCTGCTCCATGTGGTCCCAAAATTATACAACATGAGCTGAGTTGAACTTGCTCTGGTTGGCAACCTAACCAATCCTCAGAATTTGATTGGGCAGCATTCTTGAAATACTTAAGCGTACAATGAAATGGATATACTGGAGACTTCGCATCAGGCATATTTGCTACAATAAATTTCTCCCACAATTTAACAGGTTCCAAAAAATTTGTACTAAGATTTCCAATCCAAAATACTGAAGAAGCTTCAACATCTGTTTCCATCAATAATTGACGAACAGTATTATTAGGCACTTCTACCAGACAGCCGTCTGGCGTACACTTTATTGTACAGTTCATTCTACACAAAGCATCTCTTCCTAAAAGTGCGATAGGTGTATGTTCCGATACTAGTATGGGTATTGTAGCCTTCTGATTCTTATAGCAGAGCTCAATTGGTTTTGTGAGTGGAATCAGCTGTTTCACTCCCTCAAACCCGATTGTCCGTATCAATTGACCAGACATGGGGAGATAAGTAGCATCTTCAGGCCGAATACAGGTGAAAGCAGCTCCACTATCTGCCATCACTTCCAATGGTTGATTATTTATTTTCACCATTATAGTTGGTTCTTGCTCTGGCCCTGACACTACCAGCTGACACCCCCCTTTCGAGTTTTCTGGGCACCCCTAAAATCCTAGCTCCGGACCCCTGTAGGGGTTAACCGGTCCCTGGGATGTCACTGTCTGACCCCTGAATCCTCCTCTAAAATTTCCTCTAAAATTTCCTCCTGATCTGTTGCAATCACGGGCAAAATGGCCAGGCTGTCCACAATTGTAACATATTTCTGAAGACTGCTGAAAGTTTGGATTAAAATTTCCTCCTCTACCTCTTCCAAAATTTCCTCGACCTCTTCCTCTCCATATTTGTGGCTGGCCAAAAATTGGCTGTGAATTATATACAACAGGAGTTACCAATGGCGGCTGAGGTGTTTGAAACTGAATCTGATTTGGCTGTAATTGCGGTAATGATTGATTTGGTTCGGGCGGACTCTGTGCAACTAAAGCCTGTTTCTTCTCCTTCTTCTTGTTATCTACAAGTTGTATTTGATTAAGTTTTCTAAGAGTCTCTTGGTCCTGTTCCTTCTGATCATGCTCCTTCTTCCGGTATAACTCTACTTGATGTGCTATATGATCTGTATAGACACCTTTTGTCATACTTCCAAGACCAACCACTTCTGCTAATTTGTTCCTCACTGGCAGGGGTAACCCCTTCTGTAATTTGGCTCTTAAAATGGACTGCTCCATTTGACTTCCTTCCGGGTCATTTCCTGTAACACCTCTCCACACTTGATGAGCCCTTGACACATAAGCCCTCGGGTTTTCTTCCTGTCCTAGTGGCTCGATCAGAATATTATCAGGATGTACATTTGTGGGAAAAGTATCTCTCAAACTTAACCACATTCTACCTCTATTTGCAGAAAACAACTCTGAGTCATTTACGGCAGTGCCCACATAGCGATTAAGTCCAGCTCTTTGTAAAACCTCTTCCATAGCTGGAACCCCAAGAATATTTGCCAAAAGTCTCTTAATATCTCCTATGGCAGGCTGTGTTCCTATCATAATCTCTTCCAACTTTGAAATCCAAGGATGTGCTCCCTCTTGAAGAATGGGCAACTTCTCAAGTATATCTGACATATCTGTATTCTGCCAAGGTTTGTACTCCAGATTCTGTCCTCGGATAATCACTGGACACTGTGTTTCAAATTCCTTCTCTTTCCTTGAACGCAATGCATAACTTTTAACCAATTTTTTTGGGATCTTTTTCCAACAACTTTCTCTTCTGTATGTGCAACTCCAGTAATTGACCCTCCAATTCTCTCTGACTTTCAAGATCACTAGATTTGTCCAAACATGTATGGCATTGGTCTAAACTTCTTTCAATCTCTTTTAAAGTCTGGCGTCTATCTTCTACAATTCTGGGACTAGATGCTTTCGGGAAAAACCATCTTGAAGATAACTGATCCTCACTCTCTGAATCTCCATCACTATCTCCCTTTTCACTTTCAGTAGAACTGACATCTCTCCTATCCTTTTTCTTTCCTGTTCTACTCCCTCTTTTTTCCGCTTTTGCCAGTATCCGTCTAACTACCGGATCATATCCTCCCATGCTCTCTTCCCTATCACTCTGATCATCATCATCTCCAAATCCCATCCTCCTAATCCTCAGTGTACCCTTAGTTTCCAGGTGTGTCGATTTTCTCTTACTTTTTGAGCTTGGACACATTTTTATAGTTGTCTCCGCTTTTCCCTCTTCTATTATTCGCTCATCTTCATTTCTAATAAGATATTTACCCTCCTGACTAATCACTGGGAGCTGGGGATAAATTTCCTTAAACTCTACTTTTTTCTCATAAGGTGGGGGGCTCTGTACTGGAGCCACATGTGAAAAAGGTGCATCAATTTATGTCTTCCACACTTTTGTCTCTCCGATCCTTCACAGCTTTTATCCATCTTTGTCCCTCCTTCTCAAACAACTGGAGAATGCCAAGCTCCCTTTGTTTCTTCTCCTTACGTTTTTCACCTTGTTTCCCTTTCCTTTCATTCAACTTGTACGTAGACACAAGTACCTGAATTGTTCTAATCACATCTGGATTGAAAGTCCCTTCCACTGGCCATGGTTGGTCAATTTCTGACCAGCGCTTATGCCATTTCACTGATAACTCTGGGATACCTTTAATTAAAGGATTATTCTTTTCTACTACCTCAACAGGAGTTACTATTTTTGGATTTTTATCGTCCATTTTTAACACTTATTATAGTTCCCCTTTTTTACTCTTAAATTCAAGTTAAACTCAATTATTCCACTTATTGTTTTATACCAACCCTATTTCTTTAATTGTCAATAAAAGAAAAATAAATTTGCCAACTTCAAAGGAATACCATAGACTTATAACTATAAACAAAGTCACGACACTAAGACAATATACAACACTACAAGCAAACCATCAACTTGCAAAAACTAAAATTTCTCCAATTTAACTCAGAAACCATGAACAAATAACAAAATCCACATTCATGACACTTGTCAATCTTTAAACCAAACACCAATCCTCCATTAATTGATTAGTCAGTCTGTTGCCAAGTCTCTTTTCTAAATAACTACAACTGTTTTATGTATGTACACAAATGAATGCAAATTAGGAAATTGATCTTATTTCCAAACAAACTAAATGTACATCTTCAATAATAACTGTAAATGAATATACATATATTGAAATGCAGGTTTTTGTTTTTTATAGAAAAAAGAGTTTGTGGACAAAATCGTACTGGCCTTAATCAGTGGATCCAGGTGCATGCGTCCATGCCCAATCCATGTGACGTAAGCCAGCTGTCTCCTTGAATCCAGACACCCCCAGGCTCTTTCTGCCTCCTCCTTAAGCTCTCCCCCACAGGAAGAGAGAAGACAGAAGACAGTTTAGTGTCTAAATAAGTAAACAATCCAATAGGTTTTACACATTATCTGCCAACATCCAGGTCTTCCCCTCTTTTTTATTTTTATCAGAGAAACTATTATTATACATTTAGTATACATACATAAAATTGTAATCAATTTTATAGAGTATTCACACTTTCTCAAATTCACTCAAGTTTATTAAAAGTTTTCCCTAGCACAGAAAGTCCTTCTTCTGGGGCTCATCAGACGTATTTATACTCTCAGTCCCCTAAACAGGGCTCATAGACCTTTAACTAAAAAAGTCCCCACAGAAAGCTCATATATATATTTTCTCAAAAACGTCCTTCTGAGGCTCATAGATATTATCCCTTTAAAAAGTAACAAGAAATATGTACTTCATACATCTGCCAATTAATACATAACTTTTTGATTTTTGGGGTTTAGTTACTCTTTAAAGACAAAATATCTTTTCTTTTATATCATATATTCATATATTTACATATATACACACTACTAAATCTCCTATTCTCAAATCATTGACTCAATATCTATCATATCAGTTTTTTTTACACAGAAAAACCCGGTTCACACAGACAAAGACACACAAACAGACACACAAACACAAACGATTTTAGTGATCACAGCCCTAAGTAACTAACTGCAGCTTCTAACTTTTTACCACTATATTCCTATTATTCTCTTTTGTCCTTATTTCCTCTAAATCATCTTCATATAAGGCTGTAATTTTCTCACTTCAACTTGTGATACTGATTTATGCCTTATTTCTTATTTCTCTTATCTCTCTTATTTCTCTTTATATAAGACTGTAATTTTCTCACTTCAACTTGTGATACTGATTTATGCCTTATTTCTTATTTCTCTTATTTCTCTTTATATAAGGCTGTAATTTTCTCATTATAGATAAAATGTAGGTGACTTACAGTTCAAGGCGGTGAAGCCGTATTTGACACATGCACGATATCACTTCAACTTATGATACTGATTTATGCCTTATTTCTTTTTCTCTTAATTCTCTATTATCTAAGGCCAATTTTCACACAGTAGTTAAAACATATGTGTCTTACTGTTCAAGCAGCTGAGGCCTTTCCACTTGACGCTCGCACGATATAATTTCTAACTAAACTCATGTTACTGATTGCTTCCTTATTTTTTCCTTATTTCTTCTTCTTTATTTAAGGTCAATTTTCTCATAGTCGTTAAAAAGTATGTGTCTTACTGTTCAAGTCATTGAGGCCGTACACTTGACGCTCGCACGATATCATTTCTAACTAAACTTATGATACTGATTGCTTCCTTATTTCTCTTATCTTCTTCTCTGTTTCTTATTCTTCTCTATTTCACTGTACTCCCCCCTTTTTGCGTTGCTAGCAAACGCAAATAATAAATTTAGACGATGGATTACTTCTAACATCAGCACATCAAAACTTTCCCCCTTAACCAAGTTCTTTTTAACGGTGTGATCAAAAACAGCGAACACACAGCAGCTTCAGTGGGCCAGCCAGCGCAAAAGTATAGTGAAAAAACTCACCCTTTTTAGACCGGTCAGATGCGGGAGCCAGCACGCAGAAGCCACCGCAGAACGCAGAACGATCACAATCACGCCCAAACCGACAACGCCATCTTTGAGGTTTCTTATAATAGGTAGATTCTTGATGTGTTGATGAAGAAGGAAATCACCGCTGACACGTCTCAATTGTAACTTTGAAAGGTTTTATTACAAAGGAGAACAATGTCAAACATCCAATCTTGAGAGAGTCCTGGTCCAATCTGAAGCTCTCTACCTTCTTCAATTCTTTCACCAATATATATAGTTCCTAGAAAACTCCACCTTCTACACAAATAGTCAATCTATAGAAAATAGCCTCTGTCCTATCCTTTTATGGCTAGTTTTAACAGATGATCAGTCTGAGAAAATAGCCTCTATCTTATCCTTTTACGGCTAGTTTTAACAGATGGTCAGTCTGAAGAAATAGCTTTGTCCTTTATGGCTAATTTTAACTTTAGGTTAAATAAACGTTTGTTCAAGTGACACAGGATCTCCCAAGATGTCATTAAATGTCACAGAACCAAGTAGAATAGACACTTCAACCATCACAGCATTAAAGGGACGCGCACACAGTTTGTCGTTGCATTCAATTCAAAACCAGTCGTTGTCTGGGGGCCCCCGGCCAGCTCGGGGCCCCAGGCAATTGCTTGGTTTGCCTGTCCTGTTGCGACGGGCCTGATCCTGGAGGTAACACAGTCCCTGATCTGTAGATATTTCCAAAAATGTTCCTTTCCCTCAAGATTGTATTTTCTCTTTACGTCAGCAAATGGCATGAACACCCCTTCTTCATATAAGTCAGCAACATTACATAGTCCATTACGGTGCCATTCCTTCCAGTATACTGATGCCTTTCCAATGCTGATCATAGGGTTATGCCACAGAGAAGAATATATCTGTTTATAATGTGATAATTTGTGCATTTTATGTATTTTAGTCCATATCTCTTTGGAGTGAGATATAATAGGATTCAGTATATTATGTGCGGATTGGGATAGTCTATCTATAGGAGTAAAAGGAGATGACAGATTATTTTCAATGTTAACCCACTCTAGCTGGCTATCTTTTTTCCAGTGTTTGGTTAGTTTGGTCATTTCAAAGGAGACATAATATAATCTTGGGTCCGGCAACCCCAGACCTCCCTTGTCCCTAGGACTTCACACATGTTTAAGTAATTTATGTTCAGAAGTTATTATTGTTTTGCCTATTGTTTATTGATAAGTAAACAAATATTTGCTTCATTAACTAATGACCTAATAAGTATGTAAGTTTCTGCTTTGTGGTAAACAGTACATCAATTTATATTTCACCTGTGTATGGTCAGTGATCTCTATGCAGTCGTGGACTAAGCCAGCGGAGCCCTAACTAATACTTTATCTACAGTGTTACAAAGAATTGAAGGTTGAAATGGATGAAGCATGACTATAATCTCAAATCATGTCAAGTTTATTGGTGAGCAGTATTGCACAGCCAATTCCAGAAAACAATAATCATGAATACTACATTTTTTAGAGGTATACATTGTAGGGGAATATGTATCTTAAAGATATTGAAAATAGCTCTCGTAATAAGGGGCACCACCTTCGTATGAAGTAAAAGATTTTTCTTAATTGGTTGTTTGATTAGCCAATTAATAAATCAATAAATCATAATAATTAATAAATCAATACATTTCTGAATCAGTCAAATATCTAAAGTTCGTGGCTCTATGGTTCAATAGATCCCCTGTATCACTTCAAAGAATAGACATACACAATTGATTGGGTTTTATGGATTTTATTAACTACACACTACTAATAAATGATGTATAAATAAATGTGATGATACAATGCAATATGAATTCAAGAGATTACTTGATATAGCGACATGAATGAAAGATGATGGTGAATGATGAATTTAAATGAAGGATATGTAATTATGTGGAAACTAAGAAAACTTAGCCTATAAGTTTTACTGAGCCTTACTTTTAAAGGAAATTTGAATTACTCGATCTGACATCAACCCTTGATTAATGCAATATTTGGATCCTACTTTCGTTGATGGAGGGTCTCAGCTGTCCATCCTGCAGAACCACGCATACGCACACCAAGTGGAAGATCTCAGAGAGCGTCGCAGATGATGAGTCGTAGGGTTGACAGGCGTTTGTCTGCCCAAAAGTTCTCTCAGGTTGATGAAAGATGGAGGAAAAGTCTAATTTAACTAGCTCTCTTTCTGGAGAGATCTCAGCGTCAAAATCATCAAAAATGTCAAAAACAGGCTGAATGCAATACTTAACGACGTGTTTTCTTAAAGGGCCTTTCCCTAGACGTTGCTGGTGAAAGTTACAAGATTACAAAACTTAAGAAAACTTAGATAAAGAATAACTAAAGATTAAGCTAAGATTGTGTGAGGTGAAGAAAAGAAAAGATGGACAGCGCAGAGCCCTGTTCGGGTCGCAGAACCCTGTTCAAGTCTAAGCAGAGAGGAAGAGAGAGCGTGTTCATGGGTGCAGCTGGTTTTTGTCCCTGAGGAGGGTTTGTGTGTCAGCCAATCAGATTCATCAGAGCTCACTCTGAGGATCTAATTTCCAGCTTTTTATCATGAAACTTTTCATCATCATCATTCATTCAGTATTTAATCCTGATTATAAAATGCATACTATAATCTATTGACACAGAACACAGGATGTATTATTCTGGCATTGATATGACATCAGCTTGATTCATCAAGCTGCCATTCATTAAAACCTGAAGAGGATTAATATGATCAAGCATAACACATAGTTATTCTACTTATTCCATGATAGATAATTGATTATCACCAAAATGTAAGCATAACATCAGACACTTTCTCACATCAAACAAACATTTTCATACCAAAATTTAGTAAGTAAGTAAATTAAAGTAAGTAAGAAAGTCTAATCACAGTTCTTCAAATACACATTTATCTATGATCGCTGTAATAGCTGTTACAGTGGAGGTTTAGGTAATTGATAAGGATATAAGTAATTGGTATTGTTTAAACCATACTTTTCACTAAGATGTTCTTATTAAAGTATTTAACATTAATTTTCTCACTTTCATGCTCTGTGTGGTTTCAGGAGACACAGAGGGGGGGGAAGTCAGGAATGTGTCTTTTAGTTTATCACCGTTGTCTGTGTGGCTCTTCTCTGATGAGAAGGACAGAATGGCTACACGTGGGTAGTCAGAAGACCCGAGTTTGTCCCCCTTCCGGTCAAACTTTATGACCGGAAGAATGGGAAGATGGGACAAACCCGCGCATTCTTACAAAGTGAATTATCACTTAATGGTCCCCCTGCCATTAGCTCAAAGCCTTCCATTCGACTGATTCTGTCCCATGGAATGATAATGGATCTTTGTTTGTCCAAGAGAAGGACCCTGTATGTCTCTATATCAGACCTGGTTCAATTTCCTCATCTGAGGGTCAAAGGTGACTCTGACCAGAGGATGTTCTGAGCAGTACTGATGTCGTGTTCACATATCCCCCACTTTGATACGATGATGCTGGTCCAGGATCATCGAATCAATTGCTGAGGACATCCAAGGCGGCGAAGAAGGTGGCACATGATGACATTGCTATAACCAGGGTTGATGTCTTGGCAAATTCAATTATTCAAAACTGTATAACTACAGAGAGGTACCTGAGTATCTAGTGGTTAGACATTAAGGTGAGAAAAATAATAATAACAATAAATCACTCAAGCTACAATGATTAACTTTATCAATAATAATCAATAGTTGCTAAGTAACTTGAGGATAGCTAAACTCTAGTGTCATTTGAAAGTGTTGTAATGGTTTAGTACTCAATAGGAAGAAAGGAGGTAAAAAGATAAACGCTATATACGCTTACACTTGTCAACATAAGACCCATTGTATCACAGCATATCAGACATTGCAACCAGTTGTGTGTGAGCATGATCAACCTGTAGTACAACATTAAAATATTCTACTGTGCCCAGAGCCTTGAGCCACATCTCACTCAGGGTGTTAAATATCAAGATTGTGCCTTACACATTTCTGGATGGTTTCTGATTATGATTTCTGCTTGATTATTTGTTCTTGGATCCCAGAGATTTTAATCTGTAACTCATTCATACGCTGTTCGATGGCGTAAATGTTTGATGGCGTAAATGTTTGATGGCGTAAATGTTTGATGGCGTAAATGTTTATGGCGTTGACTAGGGTAAATTTTAAACTAAAAGAGGACAATACACAGTTGAGGCTGTGGTTAGCATAACCCCAATTAGCGGTTTCTCTTTTGTAAGTGGTTGTTTAACCTGCTGAGGTGAGCTCATTATTTGAACTGATTTGAATACGTCACCCCCACTTGTACTCAATGGCAGAGTAATTGTAAGTGGTGAGCTTAATTTAAGGTGGAGGTGTCACTTGGTTTCTAAGTGTCCTGAGTTTCAGACTTGTGGTCAGTTGATTTTAAGTTACTATCAAACGTTTCTGAAATTTTTGAAAAGACTGTGATACAGGACAATTTATTTCCACCCCCATGTTAGTGATTTGCACCTCAGGGTGTTTATGGACTTTATGATTTAACTGGGATGTGTTGTTTTCCAGCAAATCCCATAGGGTTTTTGTCTAGTTTTATTTGCTTAGGGCTGACCCATTTGAAAGTTGGTTCTTTCTGAGCATGTTTTGCTGTTCTCAGGCCAGTCTTTACAATGGGTTGAGCTATGGTGTAGTTAAACACTTTGTCCCCCACTTGGAATTTGTCATGGGGTGCTCTTTGGTAATAGTATGCGTTTTGTTTCTCTGCGCTTTTGTTTCTGTGTTTTTGCGCAAAAGCCAAGGTAGCCTGAAGGTTTTTAGTATGTGCTATCGCAACATTAGATTTGCCTGGTTGATAGGGCAGGTGTTGCGGACGAGTGGTTCGTCTGTCTGTCGTTGTTTGACAGGGGGAGAGCCGCATTGTTTTGTGCGTAGTTGCTCTGTAACCTATGTTTGTTGGTTGAGATTGATAGGGGATTAAACAGTCTTTGCTGTTGTCTGCTATGTCTTTTTCCACATGTGGACAGTAGGTGGCTTCTTTCAGTGCCCTGTCTGTGACTGTGGCACCTCTGTGGCTCACTTCGGTTAAGTCGTGGGCATGCCTGCGCACTACCCCCCTGTGCTTTCGAGGGACCACGACCGAAGGGGAAGTGAGTGGGTCGGAAGCATCGACCAGGTTGCCCTTGACCTGTGAGACCAGGCCAGGAATGGAACGCGGGGGCGTGGAAGACACGGCAGGTA
Organism: Scomber colias; assembly: GCA_021039105.1. Classification (NCBI taxonomy): domain Eukaryota; kingdom Metazoa; phylum Chordata; class Actinopteri; order Scombriformes; family Scombridae; genus Scomber; species Scomber colias. The sequence continues at coordinate 2,215,148 of JAJDFG010000083.1, forward strand.
AAGACTGAAGGGGAATAGAAGACGCAGTTTCTACATCCAGTGGACACCGATTGACGGCAAGGATCGAAGGGGCGGGTGGGTGGGAAAGAAAGTCTGTGTCATGTGGGAAAGAACTGGGCAGGGGCTGGGGGACCTGTGTCCAGATCTTCAGCCCTTTAAAGTCTATCAGAGGCTCAAATCGATCAAGGAAGTCTTTGCCAATGAGGAAAGGAATGTTGTTGAGAGGTGACAGGTACACTGGGTGTACAACACTCATTGGTCCAATGGTTATCTTTATCCAAGCTAATGCTGTCAAAGTAGTACTTGTGACAGAATACGGTTGGACCTTTGGAACACAAGTCTGAAGCTTCAAGTCGTTGTTTGACTCGTGCATGATGGACAGCAATTTTGTGAAAAGTGCTGATGACATCAAGGTGATATCAGCGGCAGAGTCCAGGAGTGCTTCATGTTCAAGGACATCTTCAAGTGTCAAGGATATGTAATGTTTTCGACTGACTCCTTTCTCTGTCAAGTGACCCAGAAATTGTGTAACTGGTGGGTCAGTAAGGATAATTGTCGCGTCCTTGTGAGGAGGCAAAGCTTTTGGGTCTGACTGTACTGCCAAGACTGCAGTGGGGGAAAGGGATTCTTCACCCCCCTGATGTGATTGGTCAGGTTTATCAGTCATAGCTTTTCGAGCCATGTTCTGGGCTGGCTTAAGTTCAGGTTCCTTGGGGTTCAAGTACAGCTCTTCAACCACCTCGTGGGGTTGGTTGGAGGCGTGGTCAAGAGGAGTCGGATCAAGTTTCAACGAATCAATGACAAAGATGTCAGATTTTAGAATTGCTTCTTCCTTTTTGTTCTGTACTTTGCGAAGTATACGTCGTAACATTTCAAGTTCTTCGTGACTGAGGTCTGGGGTTTCAGACTCACCTGTCACGGGGGAGTCTTTATGTGAGAGAGTTTGTGAGTCATCGTCTCGTCTTGCATCTCTTTTAGATGACTCACGACGAGATGGGTATGGGGGTCGTCTATCCCATGGATAGCGGTTCTGATACTTGTAATGTTCTTCTTTCCTGTCCTCGCTGTCTTTACGATTTTCCCTGTTGTTAGGTGAAAACCTGTTTTGGCGGGATTTCACAGGGTAACCGTTCATGGTCTTTGAGTGACCTTGCATTCTATTGGGCCAGAATGGTCTTGTGTGTCCACGACCTTTGTGGGTTCGTGGGGACCTCGACCGGCTAGATGACTTGGCCAACTGATAAGGTTGGGAGGCAGGCGCTGCCGAATTGTGTCCTATATTATTATAAGCCCCTTCTAGTTCCATGGGCAAGGACTCTGTGTCAGTGGCTAAGACGACAGGATCAGATTGTTTGATCTGAGATTGCTTTTGTTTAGCAAATCCCAAGGAAGCGAGTTCACGCAGTTGTTGGATGGTTAACGTGCGTGGATTTGCCATGATTCCAAGATGGCGACTGGTCCCAGGATGGAGGTTTTGGATGAAGAGGGTTTTGAAGTCCAAGTCTTCCTCCATCCCAGGCTCATTTCTGGAACCAAAGTAGGCCTGAAGGAGGCGATGGTAGTACTGTTGAGGAGATTCTTGCCTCCCCTGTTTGACAATCATGGCGACGCTTAAGCCAGATCGTGAGATCGGGTATGAGAACTCCTTCTCTAGGGCCTGTCTAAGCAGGGCATAATCCTTCCTGACGTGGTCAGGCTGTCGCTCGAGGAACCTGTTGACAATGGTATTGGAAGTCACTTTGATGAGATATATACGATGGTTCGAAGTCGGGTTGGGAAAGTCTCGCAAGTAGAACTCGATATCTTTCAAGTACATGGTGATGTCATGGAAATCACCAGGAGTGGGTTCGAAACGCGGTATGGTACGTGCCATCTTGTCAAGGTCCCGATCTGAGAGACTGTGTGTATGTGGTGAGAAAACTGGCAAGGACCCACCTCCACGTCTGCTCTCCTGGAAAGAGTCGTCGAACACGTTTCGTCGTGTTTGATCTATCTCATGGGAGTATTGTAACTCTCTTTTAGCTGAAATGAGCTCACTCTGAGTGATCTCCTGTTGTTTGCGAGCTTCTTTAGCGCTGTCCCTAGCTTCAGCTAATTGTTGTTTTAGCTGTTGATTTTGTTTTTCTCCGGCTTCCAGGTGGGTAGCGTAAGCTTGGTTTCGTAACTTTAAGTTATCAATTTCATCCACTGCGCGTTCAAGGTGGGTGTGGACCTCGTCTCGGGTCTTACTTACCTCACCCAGCTGTTCTTGTAACTCAACTTTTGCTTTGTTAAGTTCAATGCATTGAGCTGTTAGCTCTTTTTCAGCTTGAGCTGCAGATTGTTTGGACACCTCCAGGTGGTGTTTGAGAAGTTCATTCTCTTGTTGTAACTGCTTAACTTGTTGCGCACGCGTTGCCAGATTGGCTCTGGTTCGTTCAATCAATTCATAGGCATTTTTGAGTCGTGCGGCTGCTACAAAAGCTAAGCTACCTAACATTTTAGTTAGTGCTTTATCTTTCAGTGGCTTGGACATGGACTTTGAAACAAGGCCAGTCATTATTGACACAACTTCAAAGGGGTTGGTTTGCTGGATATGTGTTGCATAGCCAGGCAGCAAACTCTCAGTTATGTCTGCTAATGTAGTCTCCAAATTCTCAAGGGGGTCCTCATGACTTGAGATTTCAGGTACAGTTGAAGAAATCATGTCTAAATTTTGAGAGTTGGACATGACGGTGACTTGGTTAAGAAATCTGATGCTCAGTGAAGAATCTTAATTAAATTCTAAATGAATTTGTGTTAAGTACACAGATTGAAGTTAAGATCTGTATACTACTTAAGTTGTTTGTAAACAACTATAGATAGACTTGTATATGTTTGATGTAAAGCAGAAACAAAGAGGGATTATTCTTATTATGATTAAGTTATTCGGTTTAATAAGTAATCCTTCAAAATTACTTTGGATAAGGGTTTTAAATTTTACTGTTGTTTGCTTTGACAGTAAATTTAAAATGATAAGCTTTGCTCCTGTTAAATTAATGTGATATTAAAGTATGGAAGCAAGCAAATAGACTATGTGTAGTCATTTATTGAATTTATTTGTTTATTTGTTTTATGAAATAAATCAATCAACTTAAAGTGATGTAAGGATGGGAGGGCACATATGAATATATGTGTACTGAAATTCAAAGTCACTTTAAGAGTTACAGTTTAATTCAAATGTAAAACAATATTATTTGTTAGGACTAGTTTGTACTAGCTTGCTGTGATGTTTACAAGTGTTATTAATCTTAAACAGATTTCACACACATTTATTTCAATGGCAAAAGGTAATGCCAAAATTAGTAATTAATTAATCTGTTAATTAATTATTATCTTTAAACCAAATTTGAATAAATTGGTTAAAGTTCACACAGCTTCTTTACTTTTACATGGACAAAGATTTGCATCAAAGAGGCATTCAAACACAGTTGACCAAATCAGCCATTAGGGGGCGATAGGGATTTTATTCTCTCGAATTTGTGGAGCAGCAGAAGAGGAAGACGGAGGCAGTGTCGTCAGAGCTGACGATCTTAGCACCGCCCACTGAAGGACCTCCGTTGCTCAGCTAAAGGCTATTTACTTTGATTCATGACAGAGAAAGAGCTTCACTCTCTAAAAATGACCTTTTTGGGCCTCCTAAACAATAGACCACGGGGCACGGCGGCCTCGTGTACTTTACTCTGTCTCTGAGCAGAGTGTTGGACGGCTTTCTGCACCGTCTTAAAGCACAGTTTTAAAACTTTCACCTCAGCAGCTTCAACAAACCGAAGTTACGTTAGCAACCGTTATTATTCACAGAAGTCTCTTCTGGTATTTTAGCAGCTAGCCCTTATGAAGCACTAGTTAAAATAATGAGATATTCTCAGAGCTGGTTCAGCATTTAGCTGATAATGCTCAACAAGTCCGTTTAAGCAGCTATTTTATTTCTTAACGGTTCAAACCACAGCAGCTTTGGACAGGTCAGAGACGGGCCTCTTTTACAACCGTCCCTGGACAAAATGCAAACTAGCAATTTAACACACTAGTCGAAGTAGAGGGTATTTTCACAGCGTTAGCGTCAGCATTTAGCTGCTACTATCAACACACATCATCTGGGGCGTAAAACAAATGGCTCAAACACTTGTATTTATTCATGAATCAACACAGGCTTTTTCGCCGATGTAACACAGCGCGGTGTCGGGACACACCGAGCAGAAATAAACCTCTTGGCCAAAACTACAGCAGGCAGATCCGGTTGTTAGCAGGCTAGTTAGCTAAGCTAACCGACTAACGCAGAGGGTCTGAGGCAGGTTAAATTCTCTGGGACACGCAGATAAATTTACCAACAACTCAGAGCGGATTAACGGACTACTGGAACACGCAGATAGCCGTTATCCACCAAAGGTCTATTAATAATAAGCGTGTATTACGCTATATGCATGCAGACTTTGAAAACAACAACATTAGTAGGCTGCAGACTCATCTATTGTTTTCAGTACAGAAAGTCGATTTGTGCGCTTCCGGCACTCTATCGCCACCGCAGGACGAGCGGTGACTTACGGCTAAGCGAATTAATTTTCATTCAGCTTCACAATTCAAATGCTTAGTTTAAATCATGAGTTTACAGGCTTAAAGATTTAAAAATGCTCACACACAAACCAGCAACAAGCAGAAAGTCAGCAACAGCAGAGATATGCCATGAGTGTTAAATGCCCAATTGACATCAGAAGAGCTCTAAGAGTTTTTTATACAGGAAAAGCAGACACAGATCATTTATATAAGTTATGTTCATTGTCAGAGTAACAGAAGTCTTGCAGCTCATCTAGAAGTGCTTACCTCAGTGAATACTCCTTCTTGTGGCAAAGAGAAAGAACTACACTGTATAAAGTTAAGTTTGAACCCACAGTGAAAACACATTTAAATCTGGCCTTTTTCAGAGCAAAATCAATAAAATGATTATTCCATCATGACTATACATTTGAAGGTTGTCACACATGCATACAGTACTTGTGACTGTTTCCAAATAAGACTTTAACAAATGACTTGTTATTTTCCAGATCATGGAGCTTGTCCTGCAGGTGTATACAGTGATAGTCATTGACGTTCTTGGCCAGGTCTGGAAGTGTAACACAATATGGTATGCCCACATGAATGTAGATCTGTAGAAGCTCTATGTGATAGAGAAGAAACTGTACAGTTAAATATCCTAGGTTGTACTGTATGTATCGTTTGGTGGTAGATGATTCTGTTCTTTCCATGGTTACTAAAATACTATACAAATACTAAAAACATAAAACAGGGATGATGGTTTCCATCGTCCTGTTTGCATACCATTTGTTCTTTTTTTCTTTTAGATAAAGCATCTCAATATGTGTGTGTCTACTAGGTTGTGGTGGCACTCTGTAATTTGCAAGTCCCAACTACCCAGGCACTTATCCCAACAATACCCACTGTGAATGGGGCATCATGGCACCCAGAGAGGGTGGTGACTGTCACCTTTACCCAAATCAGTGAGGATGACCCTGGAGATTGTCACAACAACTTCTTGAAGCTGTATGATGGCCCAGATACCTCATCACTGCCTGTTGGACCTTACTGTGACCTTACTGTATGTAACCCAAAAATAATCACTATTTTAACTGTAATGTCACAGATTTAGAAGGATATTCACTTAATCTGCTAGTGGTAGGGGTACATCATTTTGTGTCACTCCAATTGTTTGATTCAGTTTTCACAACTCAAGATGTAAAAGAGCTCACTTTATTTAATTTGCATGAAGTGTGGTTGTTTTGCTAGATGTTGCACATATCTGAAAAAAAAGTCGAATTTCACCCTTTCACCCTTCAGCAAATTAATGTGAAAACAGCCATCTAACTGGCATCATTCTGCATATGAAGTTCAAACATTCAACATGTGCAAGGAAAAATGTGTTGTGTTATAATCCTCACGATTTCAGTCCACGATTTCACCAGTTGAACATTTTTAATCCGAAGCAGCAGCAGTAAGAAATATTGGTACTGCATTTGGAGTAAGTAAATTCACTTCTTATGTGGCTATAGGAAAGTTAACAGTAAACTGAGGCTGCTATCAAAGAGATCAAATTAAAAACTGTACAACTGAATTACATGCTGCATTTTCCCCTGTAGATACAAATCAGAATACAGGGAAAAATGGAAATGTAATGGCTGAAGCTGGAAAAATGTGTTATCAAAAATAATATTAAAAAATGTGGTTTGATTTAATGAAGATATTTTATTATATAGTTATGTTGGACTGTAACTTCGAAGTCATTTACAATATTTATGTAAACAGATGTAAAAAAAAAAAAAAAAAACAAAAAAAAAACACACATATTTTGAAGCCTGCTTCAAGAGTTGACCCTGGAAGGAGCCTTTTTGACCTGCAGCCATGGCTGGTTTATGATGCTGTGATGATGCAGCAGGGCCATCATGATGCTCCACCATCCACAGGGGCTCAACTGCCATTCCATACCTACCTCTGACATCTGCAGCAACATGCACCCCAAATTTACAGGCATCATTTAGAGATCAAAGGCAATTCAGTCCTGTTCAGTAGACTTCACACATGTTTTTTTTATAATTCAAGTCTTTATTTCTTTTCTCTTTGGTGTTTGACAGTACAACATTTTACATTTTGAGACAATTCTTGTCATACATACTACATGGACCTTCAATGGCATAAAATAAAAAGAAATCAAAAATCAAACAAGAATAAAATAAAAATACAGTATAAATAAATAAATAAAAGGGCATGTTGATAGTTACATAACTAAGTAGAATATCCATACAGCAAATTAGAATGTTAAATATACTTTGAGGAAGGTAATCACACTACAGGCCCATCAGGCAGTACGATGTGAGTCCAAAACAAGTCCCAGGTTGGTGCCTTATTCTTGTTGCTATTGCTCATCCTGTTGAGTATAAGTTTGTATGAAACTGTCTTTATCATGATGTTTACCCACTCTTTCATTTCAGGGGGTTTGGATACTTTCCACAATTTTAGTATTGTCCTGGCAGCCGTTGTAATCCCTGCCATGATTATAGCGAATTCTATATTTGTTACATTGTTTATTTGGCTTCTGTCCCCTAGGAGGCACAATCTGGGAGATAATGGTATGGCACTTCCTAGCCAAGTACTCAAATTGTCCACAACAGTTTTCCAGAAAGGTTGAATGGCAGGACACTCTCAGATGCAGTGTAGCAGAGTACCTACATCCTTCTGACATTTCCAACACAGGTTATTGTTTGTTATACCTGCTCTGTTGAGTCTTTGTGGTGTCCAGTAATACCTGTGGGTTATTTTGTATTGTGTGAATTTTCCTTTGGCTTCCCTAATGTATCTCCCATTATTAGATATAATTCTCCGCCATTCCTCGTCAGACATCAGACATCCCAGGTCTTATTGTTTTCAGGCTCTGACAGCCATCGCTGAGCAGTTGGTTGGTTGTTCTATAGAATATAGAGGCTCGGCGGTACTCAGCAGGTAATGCAAGATAGTCCATGATGTGGCCACCATCCTTATACTGAATCCTGGAGGTAACACAGTCCCTGATCTGTAGATATTTCCAAAAATGTTCCTTTCCCTCAAGATTGTATTTTCTCTTTACGTCAGCAAATGGCATGAACACCCCTTCTTCATATAAGTCAGCAACATTACATAGTCCATTACGGTGCCATTCCTTCTGATGCTGCCACAATGCTGATCATGGGGTTATGCCACAGAGAAGAATATATCTGTTTATAATGTGATAATTTATGCATTTTATGTATTTTAGTCCATATCTCTTTGGAGTGAGATATAATAGGATTCAGTATATTATGTGCGGATTGGGATAGTCTATCTATAGGAGTAAAAGGAGATGACAGATTATTTTCAATGTTAACCCACTCTAGCTGGCTATCTTTTTTTCCAGTGTTTGGTTAGTTTGGCCATTTCAAAGGAGACATAATATAATCTTGGGTCCGGCAACCCCAGACCTCCCTTGTCCCTAGGACTTCACACATGTTTAAGTAATTTATGTTCAGAAGTTATTATTGTTTTGCCTATTGTTTATTGATAAGTAAACAAATATTTGCTTCATTAACTAATGACCTAATAAGTATGTAAGTTTCTGCTTTGTGGTAAACAGTACATCAATTTATATTTCACCTGTGTATGGTCAGTGATCTCTATGCAGTCGTGGACTAAGCCAGCGGAGCCCTAACTAATACTTTATCTACAGTGTTACAAAGAATTGAAGGTTGAAATGGATGAAGCATGACTATAATCTCAAATCATGTCAAGTTTATTGGTGAGCAGTATTGCACAGCCAATTCCAGAAAACAATAATCATGAATACTACATTTTTTAGAGGTATACATCACCTTTCTCTTCTTGCTGTAACCATCTGGACAAAAAAGATCAATTGTAAATCTGTACAATCTACACTTGGCAGTCAGAATGAAAACAAAACTCCACTGTCATACACATTGATGTATTACAGTTCTATTTTAACATCTCAAATGTGGTTTACTGCCCCTTCAGTTCAGAACAAACAGATCAAATAGATCAAAAGCAAATCAAATTCAGAAACAATGACAATAATGACACCATGTAAGGTAAATGATCAGTAGTGACAAAGTAGCAGCATGAAAAGTGTAATTCAGTATGATTTGTCTGCTTTTGTGGCCTGCTGTACTCAAAGCCACCGATGAGGACGTGATGAAGAGTAGCTCCTGGTGTTATTCCTTCCATCACACAGCATCTGCCAGTCTGCCATGGTGGAGTAACAGCAGTATTGGGCAATATGACCTAAGGAATGCAAGACAAAAAATGTATCCTGTGTATAAAATATTTCAGAGCTTTAATCTAAACAAACCCAACATGACCAACAATTCACACATTAAACATTTCAGAATTGCTAAGCTGTCAACTACAATAAACTTCTTTAGTTATAGAAAACACGAGTAGTTGTTAAGACCAAAATGTATCAAAGTAACAGAGTATTTCCTCAACAGTCCAATAACTAACCTTTTATGGCTTAATTTGTCTATTCCCAGCAAGTTTATGCAACTAATCACTGAATCACTTATTCTCTTTGGAAATACACAAAAACCCTACATAATGCAGAATTCATCACACTTCTGTTTAGAGAATGGATTACAACTAACCTTTTATGGCTTAATTCGTCTATTCTCAGCAAGTTTATTCAACTGACCACTGAATCACTTATTCTCTTAGGACATACCGAAACACCCAGATATTTCAGAATTCATCACATTGAACTACTTGTGTTTAGAAATCAACCTTTCTATCAGTTCTGCTAAGAGAATGGTACAACTAACCTTTTATGGCTTAATTTGTCTATTCTCAGCACATTGATGCAAATTCCTCACTGAATTAATTATTCTCTTTGGACATACACTGAAACACCCAGATATTTCAGAATTCATCGCATTGAACTACTTTTGTTTAGAAATCAACCTTTCTATCAGTTCTGCTAAGAGAATGGTACAACTAACCTTTTATGGCTTAATTCGTCTATTCTCAGCACGTTGGTGCAAATTGCTCACTGAATCACTTATTCTCTTTGGACATACACTAAAACACCCATATATTTTAGAATTCATCACACTGAACTACTTGTGTTTAGAAATCAACCTTTCTATCAGTTCTGCTAAGAGAATGGATTACAACTAACCTTTTATGGCTTAATTTGTCTATTCTCAGCAAGTTTATGCAACTAATCATCAATCACTTACTCTCTTTGGAAATACACAAAAACCCTACATAATGCAGAATTCATGACACTTCTGTTAAGAGAATGGATTACAACTGACCTTTTATGGCTTAATTAGTCTATTCTCAGCAAATGTATGCAACTAATCACTCAGTCACTTATTCTTTTTGGAAGAAGCCGATGCTGCTCCATCGGCTCCGTCTTGTCCCACAGAGCACCGCTAGTTTGGTGACGGGGCTGCTGGGAAAGGGACGGCTGTGTAGCTGCAGTACAGTGGTCCTGGAGGGAACGGAGGAGGCACCGTTCTCCGTCAGCTGGTGTTTACAGCCAAACAGGATCAGGAAGCAGCGGTAGAACTGCAAAAATCAGTGGTTTACAATGAATATTTACACTGATGTAACCTGCTTTAATCTACTTTAACCTGATTTAATGTGATTTAACATGATTTAACCTGATTTAATGTGATTTAACCTGATTTAATGTGATTTAACCTGAGTTAACGTGATTTAATGTGATTTAACATGATTTAACATGATTTAATGTTATTTAACATGATTTAACATGATTCAATGTGATTTAACATGATTTAACCTGATTTGACCTGATTTAATGAGATTTGACGTGATTCAATGTGATTTAACGTGATTTAACATGAGTTAACGTGATTTAATGTGATTTAACATGATTTAATGTGAGTTATTAAAAAATGATATTTGTGACTCCATTGCACCATAGATTTCCACTATGGAACAGTTTTTCATGCTTATGGTTTTGGATTTAAGTTTGTTTTTGTTTTGTTTTTGTTTTGTTTTTTTATACTTACACTAACCACAATTTAATTTGCAATTCTATAAAGTCAAGAATTAACAAGAGATTAATACAAAAATACATGGTCAAAATCTGAGAGATTATGATAGGATGAGGATTTTCTTTCATTTAAACCAAATGTCTCTTCTACACAATTATCTTCACATGAAAATAATACACAATTCACAATTCCCTTTCACATATAACATATGAGACATTTACATGTGATGATCATTGACTGCATCATTTGCCCAAATGACATCAGAAGAGCTCTAAGAGTTTTTTATACAGGAAAAGCAGACACAGATCATTTATATAAGTTATGTTCATTGTCAGAGTAACAGAAGTCTTGCAGCTCATCTACAAGTGCTTACCTCAGTGAATACTCCCTCTTGTGGCAAAGAGAAAGAACTACACTGTATAAAGTTAAGTTTGAACCCACAGTGAAAACACATTTAAATCTGGCCTTTTTCAGAGCAAAATCAATAAAATGATTATTCCATCATGACTATACATTTGAAGGTTGTCACACATGCATACAGTACTTGTGACTGTTTCCAAATAAGACTTTAACAAATGACTTGTTATTTTCCAGATCATGGAGCTTGTCCTGCAGGTGTATACAGTGATAGTCATTGACGTTCTTGGCCAGGTCTGGAAGTGTAACACAATATGGTATGCCCACATGAATGTAGATCTGTAGAAGCTCTATGTGATAGAGAAGAAACTGTACAGTTAAATATCCTAGGTTGTACTGTATGTATCGTTTGGTGGTAGATGATTCTGTTGTTTCCATGGTTACTAAAATACTATACAAATACTAAAAACATAAAACAGGGATGATGGTTTCCATCGTCCTGTTTGCATACCATTTGTTCTTTTTTTCTTTTAGATAAAGCATCTCAATATGTGTGTGTCTACTAGGTTGTGGTGGCACTCTGTAATTTGCAAGTCCCAACTACCCAGGCACTTATCCCAACAATACCCACTGTGAATGGGGCATCATGGCACCCAGAGAGGGTGGTGACTGTCACCTTTACCCAAATCAGTGAGGATGACCCTGGAGATTGTCACAACAACTTCTTGAAGCTGTATGATGGCCCAGATACCTCATCACTGCCTGTTGGACCTTACTGTGACCTTACTGTATGTAACCCAAAAATAATCACTATTTTAACTGTAATGTCACAGACTTAGAAGGATATTCACTTAATCTGCTAGTGGTAGGGGTACATCATTTTGTGTCACTCCAATTGTTTGATTCAGTTTTCACAACTCAAGATGTAAAAGAGCTCACTTTATTTAATTTGCATGAAGTGTGGTTGTTTTGCTAGATGTTGCACATATCTAAAAAAAAAGTCGAATTTCACCCTTTCACCCTTCAGCAAATTAATGTGAAAACAGCCATCTAACTGGCATCATTCTGCATATGAAGTTCAAACATTCAACATGTGCAAGGAAAAATGTGTTATGTTATAATCCTCACGATTTCAGTCCACGATTTCACCAGTTGAACATTTTTAATCTGAAGCAGCAGCAGTAAGAAATATTGTTATTGCATTTGGAGTAAGCAAATTCACTTCTTATGTGGCTATAGGAAAGTTAACAGTAAACTGAGGCTGCTATCAAAGAGATCAAATTAAAAACTGTACAACTGAATTACATGCTGCATTTTCCCCTGTAGATACAAATCAGAATACAGGGAAAAATGGAAATGTAATGGCTGAAGCTGGAAAAATGTGTTATCAAAAATAATATTAGTTATGTATAGTTATGTTGGACTATAACTTCGAAGTCATTTACAATA
>JAJDFG010000830.1:0-22500 GCA_021039105.1 Scomber colias
GCTTTATCGTCACATATAAAATCAGGGAGGCCAAAATGTCCCAAATGAACATCATACTGCATTGAAGAAGGCTTTAAACTAGCGATTGAGACCATAAACACATTTTGAAAACGTTTACTGAGGTTAGAAATCAAGTGAGAAGCTGGTGAATTCTCCATTGACTTGTATAGAGACGGTCGCCCCCTGGTGGCCTTTTGATAGAATGCAGCTCTAAGTTACTTCCGCATTGGCCTCATTTCAGAGGACCAGAACTCCCCACCTGGCTAGACTCTTGGGTACCAGTGATGATGACAGGTGAAGGTGACAGGGACCTATAGCCTAGCACCAAGGCAAAGCCACAAAACAGCTGACTTCAGTCCTCATTATCGTATTGGTGCAGGTAGCTGAGCTCAGATCACCTATAACAGCAGTCAGTGTTGGATGAGAGGCAAAAAAATAGGTTGATTGTTTTTCTTCTTTCCCCTTTTGAGAACAACAGAACCCCAAGCCTCTGCATTGTAGGAATTGGAGGAGGGTTTAGCCTCAGATATTGGCAAGGGATCAAATGCGATGGCGGTCTCCCTGATCAGCCACATTAACACCTACTGCTGCGAGGGAGTCCATGACCTTCTCGTCCTCTTTATGTTGCAGGTATAGCAGGTAGAGTATCCCCCCCTCCGGTTTCTACAATCTTCTGGCTAAGCGAAGAGTGGAGCTAGTACATCCGATCGGAGAGGTAAGAGGTGCTATATATCTCAGCTGGTTTATTTATCAGAAGAGAGACAGGCTGGTATCAATGTTTGATGTAGACAGAGCTGGTTAGAGATCATCTGAGGGTGCTGTAGTAGTCTGAGTAAGAATCAGGTGTTTGGATTTATACTGTAATAAACTAACTGCAAATTGACCCCATCTAATTCTTCTTTCCTCCCTTCCTTCCTTCCTTCCGTCTGTACTTCCTCCATCCCCCTTTCTTCCCTCCTTCCTCCCTTCTTTCCTTCCTTCTTTCCCTCCTTTCCGTCCTTATTCCTTTCTCCCTTCCTTCCTTCTTTCCTCCCTCCCTCCGTCTTTCTTTCGTTCCTGTCCATTTTTCCTACCTTTCTTCCTTCTTTTCCTTTCCTCCCTTCTTCCTTCACTCCTTCCTCCCTCCCTCCCTCCTTCTCTCTTTCTTTCCTTTCCTCTCCTTTCCTCCTTCCTTTCCACCCTCCTTTCCTTCCTTATTCCTTCCTCCCTTCCTTCTTTCCTTCCTTCTTCCTTCCTTCCTCCCTTCTTTCCTTCTTCTTTCCTTCCTTCTTTCCTTTCCTTTCCTTTCCTTCCTTATTCCTTCCTCCCTTCCTTCTTTCCTCCCTCCCTCTTTCTCTCTTTCTTTCCTCTGTCCTTCTTTCCAACCTTTCTTCCTTCTTTTCCTTTCCTCCCTTCCTTCCTTCCTCCCTCCTTCCTTCTTTCCTTCCTCCCTCCTTCTCTCTTTCTTTCCTTTCCTCTCCTTTCCTCCCTTCCTTTCCACCCTCCTTTCCTTCCTTATTCCTTCCTCCCTTCCTTATTTCCTCCCTCCGTTCTTTCCTTCCTCCCTCCTTTCCTTCCTTCTTTCCTTTCCTTTCCTTTCCTTTCCTTCCTTCTTTCCTTCCTTCCTCCCTCCCTTCCTTCCTTCCTTGACTCGAGGACAACAGGAGGGTTAAATTACTTTTATTTTAGGTTTAGTATATCAGGTTATAGTTGATCCGGCTAAACTGTCGGCTTATCTACAACCTTTATGACTGTCTGCTCATAGTTGCTACATGGCTGATCCTGTTTTTAGTGATGTCATTCTTTCTAATTAGCATACTAGGGTGAGTTAAAATGTTATCATGACCAACTAAACAGATTATCAGAGCTCTAATAATCATTCTTTAATATTTCAATGCTTGTGTTTAGCTCACATGGTGCATACTCATCTATAACCCTGTCTCATGTGTTTACTTGAAGCTGCTATGATACATAAGAAATACACAGAAGGTTGATGGCTGGTGTCAGTAGGGACATACAACACATTTTCCAACCCCCCGGCCCCCCAAGTTGGTTAATCTGGCCCTACTCAGCTGCGTCATTCATCATTTCACCCTGCAGAAGTGGTGGCCTTTATAAACTGTCAGCTCTCTCTATTACTCAGCTGACATGCCCTCATGCTGCTGCCGCCACCGCCACCGCCTTTTGCTGCTGCTGCTGCTGTGACTGCCTCCACTCCACCACCACCAACACCATAACTGCCTTCATATGCGATCCGAGCCTCGGTGCTGTTGATCTGATGATCTAATGTTCTCTCTGATCTCTGCCTGAGATTTAGGATCCCAGCAGAATCCATGTTACTACTCAAATTTCTGCCCATTTCCCTTCATACACATATCCCTGACTGAACTGTAGATGTATTATTCAGTAAAGAAAACCCCACTCTGCTTACTCTGTTCTGCTTTAAAATGTGTCCTCATGCATTTCTACATTAACGTTCCTTAAGTTGCTTTAATTAAATATACTGTACAAGCAGTGTTATGAGTCACCAATAAGTAATGAAACAATAAGTGACAAATACAAGGCACAGAGGGGATAATTATGCCTTTTTTGACACGTTGTTTTGATCAGTGAACATCATTAATTAATTATTAACCAGCACATCATGCTATGATCAAAATTATATTTTTTTTGGGGAGGCTGTGTGTGTGTGTTTATGGTGGTGTTGCTGTGGATGAATTCACATCTGGTGCTGGAGTATTCATATTCCTCCATGGGGGCGCTGTTGAGTCATGATCAGAGGAAAAATGGAAAAATGGAGTTGCAGAGGGAGGGAGAGAGAGAATTTTCTCAGACAGACAGAGAAATGACAAATGCACTCACACATACACACACATGCATACACACACACTGAGAGAGAGAGAGACAGAGAGGGATAAAGAAAGAGAGAGAGACACACAGAGAGAAGAGAGAGAGAGAGAGAGAGAGAGAGAGACACAGAGAGAAGAGAGAGAAGAGAAAGAGAGAAGGACTGGTGGCTTAGCTGCTACCCGCCTCCTGAGAGAGAGGGAGAGAGAGAGAGGAGACAGAGAAAGAGAGAGAGGGAGAGAGAGAGACAGACAGAGACAGAGAGAGAGAGAGCAGGACTGGTGGCTTAGCTGCTACCCGCCTCCTGCTCTCTCTCTCTCCTCTCTCTCTCTCTCTCTCTCTCTCTCTCTCTCCTCTCTCTCCTCTCTCTCTCTCTCTCTCTCTCTCTCTGTCTCTCTGTCTCTCTCTCTCTCTCTCTCTCCGTGCAGGCGGTGTGTACCTTACAGTTGCTTATAGCCTCTCAGGGAGGGGCTCCGTCATTGTGCGGCTCCAGCTTGTATTGTCTGGATGTGTGAGTGTATTGGGTGTAGGGAGTTTTCCCAGGGTCTGTCCTGCCAGCGTATAGAGCCCTGCATCTCTGTTTCACTGCATAGCCCCTTCCTGTCATTCACAGCTGGTTCCTTCCTGTATTCAAACACCCCATTCTCCACCACCACCAACCACCACCCCACCCTCCCCCTCCTCTCTCTCTGCCCCAACACCACCACATAAGTAATCCATGGAAATCCAAATCAGGCTCTCTCGATATTGACTAATTAATACAGCAGGAGAGGCAACGCAGCAGGAATCACTCCTCAGAAATGACTCCTCAGATATTTCTCTGATCTAAAGTTAATCTGAGGTAAAACCGTGGAGCCAGTGATTCTTTTTATCCCCCCCTCTCGCCCCCCCCCTCGCCTCTCGCCCCCCCCGGCTCAGTAACAGTAGACTGACATTTTCAATGCCAAGTGAAAAAGGTGAGATTGTGCATTGGAAAATCATTTTTTAATTAGCAAGGTTCTTTAGTGAGCGAATTGACCTAGAAACGTCTAAGTGGAAACCGTTTCCAGCTGGTTGAAATCTCAGAAAGTGATAAAAAAAAAATGTGTCTTAGTTATTTCTGTCCGATGCGTAGCGGAGCATCCTGATATTAAAAAAGAGATAGTATCAACCTTACAATCATTATATAGCATATTGTAGTGGATATGATTTAAAATGTCTTTGTGTGAACATGATAGTAGAACAAATGTTACCTTAACCCTCCTGTCGTCCTCCTGGGTCAAATTGACCCTGTCCGTTTTGACTGTTCCTTCTTTTTTCCCTTCCTTCCTTCCTTTCTTCCTTCCTTCTTTCCTTCCTCCTTCTCTCCTTTCCTTCCTTACCTCCTTCTCTCTTTCTTTCCTCCCTCCCTCCTTTCCTTCCTTACCTCCTTCTCTCTTTCTTTCCTCCCTCCTTCCTTAATTCCTCCCTCCTTTCCTTCCTCCCTCCCTCCTTTCCTTCCTTACCTCCTTCTCTTTCTTTCCTCCCTCCTTTCCTTCCTTACCTCCTTCTCTTTCTTTCCTCCCTCCTTTCTTTCCTTCCTTCCTCCTTTCCTTCCTTCCTTCTTCCTCCTTCCTTCCTTCCTTGACTCAAGGACAACAGGAGGGTTAATACGTAACCTAATATATTTTTTATTACAAACTGACATGGATTTTATAATCAATTCAAAAGTTAGTGCTGAATAACAAGACATACTTTCTTTCTTTTTCATGTAAAAGTGAGTGTAGCTCCTTTTCTTATGCACAAAGGTTATGTAGAGTTATAGCTTCAGACAGACTCTCCAAAATAAAATGAGAGCAGACATGAACATCAATTATGTGTTCAGTGCATAGATGAGGAATGTTTTGCAATGTAGGAAAAAAAAATATAGATGGTTGAAATAAACAGATGGCTGTGACTGACTTTAGCATCTTTTCTACATGTGAGGTGTTAACTATCACTCTGACGGACTTGCTGCTGATCTTCATGACAGACGTTAATCTTCTACAGTACTTCCCTCCATGCATTAGTGTTGTTAGTCATTCAGCTATTTACGTGAATAATTATATAATATATGAAAAACAATCTTGATGACTCTCAGTTCACTTTGTCCTTGATGCTTTTTAATGAATAAACACTTAAAAATGATGATTTTTGCTGCAACAAAAACTGTTTACCTGATAATTTGTATGAGAGCTGTCACAATTTGCTAAAGCCTTCTTTCAACAGATTCTGTGTTTTTACTTGTATTACCTGCTGAAAGTTCAGATTCTCTAAGCATAGTTGTTTTTACCTCCTTATGAACTCTACTAAGTGTCGGTCCTTTGCTTTGTGTTTTTCATGAGGGCAAAGAAAGAAAGTTAAACTGTGTTTTTTAATCTAAAAAATAGGAACAATTTGAAATAAGTTGTATTTATGTGATGAGTCACTTCAGTTTTCAGGTCATTAGATAGCATCATTATTTAAAGAATGGTTGGAAAATGGTGATTTTTGCTGCAACAAAAACTGTTTACCTGATAATTTGTATGAGTGCTGTCACAATTTGCTCATCTTTTATCAGATTTCAAGCCTTCTATTAACAGATTCTGTGTTTTTATTTGCTCAGATTTTCTAAGCATAGTTGTTTTTACTTGTCCTTCCTATCTCCTTATGACCTCTACTTGGTGTTGGTCCTTTGTGTTTTTCACGAGGGCAAAGAAAGAGAGTTAAACTGGAAGAGTTAAAATAGGAACAATTTAAAATAAGTAAAGTTGTATTTATGTGATGAGTCACTTAGGCAGGGGCGCATTAACATCACTGGCACCCCCCATCCTGCACCCCTGCTACAGGACCTTATGAGCCCCCCATCCCTAAGTGGTTCACACACTATATTATGCCTATAAAAACTCAATACAAGGTCATCTTTGGCTCTGCATGTACCATTAACTATGTGCATTTCACTTTTGCATATGAGCCAACATATACTCACACACACACACACACACACACACACACACAATTACATCACAACAATTACAACGCCACTAGCATTGTTGCTAACTATTAGGCTATGTGTCGTCTTGCCTGTCGCTTTGTGTGCCGTCTACTAAGCTGTGTGTTGGATATATATAGTGTGATTTGGTTACATTGGATCAAAATGAAGGATATGGGAGGAGGGTGGGGGGGTCTCATTGTTGCACCATCTCCATCACTTTTAGGGTGGAGGCCCTGGGGCTGCAGCCCAGGTTAGCCCGTTCATTAATGCACCCCTGCACATAGGACAACTATTATCTTACTTATGTATTGCTAACAGTTTTCAGATCATTAGATAATAGATCATTATTTAAAAAATGGTTGAAAAAGGCTTTAACATATAATAACCCAAACCTGAGCACTTAAAAGCTTCCTGTAGAGTTTCTGACCTCTAGTTGTGCTGCAGTGGCTCCATGTTTTGTTTGTTTCCTGTTTCCTGTTTCCTGCATGAGCATTATAAAAGAAAAGAGAACAGGTGTAATGTGCCAGAAGCTGCAGCAGCCAAGAAAAAAAAAGGGAGAAGAAGACGGTAAGCTAGTAAACCTGGATGTAAACAATGCAGGATTTTAAACAGGAGGAAGGAAAATGCAGTCAACACTTTTGTTAGGCCTCAAGGATACACACACACACACACACACACACACACACACACACACACACACACACACACACACACACACACACACACACACACACACACACACACACACACACATTGTGATTTTGGTGAGTAACACTTTTATTTGTTTACTAGATCGCTCCTCTGGGCTCCATTAAAAGAGTCAGAGGAGGGAAGAGTGGCAGGTGAGGGTCAGCACACATGCAGGTATTAGATTCACAGTCATACCACTGCTACATTATCTGATGCTTAATCTGTCTCTGTGAGCTGAGAGCTAACCTGTCGACCTTCCAAGATCATAAATATTCATCTATTTGCATATTAGGATGAGCATTTCCCCTGATATCTATTGTTGGATATTTTCAGCTGCACATTTCTTTAATTATTAATTGATTAATGTGAAATGTGTTCCTCAAGGTGAAGAACCTGCAGGAAATTATCACTTAATTATCAGCTCTGCAGTTCCCCTCAGTTCTTTTTTTACCTCATTGTTTTTTGACTTCCAGGCCCCCAAACTTCACTCTCATTAACCTCATTTCCAGCTGTAGCGGGCAGCTGCTTTGAGCTAAAAAGACTCTTGCTGTGTTTCAAATCACATACTTCTGTTAGTGCACTATGTACTGGTGCAGTGTGCAAATTTGGACAGGTTAGTGTTAGTGTCTCAAATCAAACATGGCTGTTGTGCACTTATCAGAAATGACAAGTAGCTATTTAGTAAGCTAGTGTTTGCATTTGCATTATGGTTACAATCATTACAGACTGCTAAATGAACCCAATAAACCTACTGATGCATTCTTAAACATGACTACCAAGCTCTGACTGACTGTTTCTCCATCTGGGGGAAATATAAATAAACTGGGAGAAACCAAAAAGACCAATCTGAATCACTTAGCAGCCTGACATGTGAGAGCTAACCCAGTTTTAGCTAACCCAGGTGTACAAATTGGAAAAACACTAATTCAAAGCTACATTTTTAAAACACAAACATGTCAAGTGTTACATTCAGGTTAGGGCGACCATGTCAACTGGCACAAATAATCATGTTTGGTTGTTATGAACATAAGAGATGACAAACGTGGAGAAACTAACTCATACCTCTTCCCATGTGCTGTGTCTTATTTTGAAAGTTTGTGTGTGTGGTTAGCTTCTGCAGCCGAGGATCAGACCGCCAAGGTCCCCGCCTTCGGCTGCCGCCCAGCTCACACTGCACCCGACCCCTTTGGCCCCTCTCACTGGTGGTGGGTCTGTGGGAGAGGGGTCCCATGTCCCTTCTTCAGGCTGTGCCCGGCCGGGCCCCATGGGTGAAGGCCTGGCCACCAAGCGCTCGCCTCCGAGCCCCACCCCCAGGCCTGGCTCCAGGGGGGGGCCCCGGTGACCCGCGTCCGGGCAAGGGACACGAAAAACCAACTTTCCCCGGGAAGAGCTGGACGAAGTGGCTGGGGAGAGGGAAGTCTGGGCTTCCCTGCTTAGGCTGCTGTCCCCGCGACCCGACCCCGGATAAGCGGAAGAAGATGGATGGATGGTGTGTGTGGTTATTTTTACTTCCTGTGTTTTTCCCCGCCTTAGTTGATTTCCTCATATGTTTCACCTGTGTCTTGTTTGTAATCACTCACCTGTCTATAAAGGTTTTGGTTTTCAGTTCAGTTGCTGTCTAGGGGTCTGTTTTACTTGTCTCTGTTTGGGTCCACCTGCTCTGCTATTCCTGACACTTTTACTATACTGTGTAAACTATGTACTTACAATAGAACAGAATATACTTAATTGTCCACTGGGGGAAATTTGTCATGGACTCAAAGTGCGTAGTCCATAGTAGCAGCTGCCCTTACAGACAATAAATACGCATAAAATACATATAACAGCTAAAGACGTACACATAGGCTACATACACACTCATGACACATCCAATGAAAGATTAACCAAGTTACCAGTAACCAATTAACACCAAGTTATTGCACACTTCCTAGGCCTCAGTGTACAAATCTATTTAAAATTTTGATGGAGGTGAGTATGAAATGGTTCAGTTTGCATTTTGGGATTCTGTACCTTCTGCCAACAAAGCAAGAGCTCGTATTGTGTTTGAAGGATGTACGGGATGGGTCCGACAAAATCCTCCGCGCCTGCCTGAGTACAGACTGCTCATAGATGACGATTAGCATTATTGTCCGTGGTATCAAATCATCACAGACTGTTAAATAAACTCGATAAACCTATGGAAAGTTTATATGTGACAACAGTATAGTGGTGCTTCGTGTATTAACCCTTAAACAGGCAATGTGCACCAGGAGATACAGACTCTTTAACCTTCCTGTTGTCCTCCCGGGTCCTTCCTCTGTCCTTCCTTCCTTCCTTCCTTCCTTCCTTCCTCAGATCTAATTTCAGCTGTTAGGGTAAATGTTCCCTCCTTCTGTCCTTTCTTCCTTCCTTCATCTGTCCGTCCTTCCTTCCTTCCTTCCTTCCTTCCTCCCTCCCTTTTTTCCTCCCTCTCTCCCTCCTTTCCTTCCTTCTTCCCTCCTTTCCTTCCTACTTTCCTTCCTTCCTCCCTCCTTCCTTTCCTTCCTTCTTCCTCCCTTGCTTCCCTTCCTTCCTGCTTTCCTTCCTTCCTGCTTTCCTTCCCTCCTTTCCTTCCTTCTTTCCTTCCTTACTTTAGGTGCAAATGACATAACTAGTAAGGCCTGTTTAAGGGTTAAAACACATGTATAATTTACACATGTGTAGGATGAGAAGTATCCATAGTTTCACACTGGACTTCCAGTTACTCATAATGCTGCATGTTTCCATACTTCTCAGTGTAAAAACAACTATAAACTCAAAATATTAAGAAGTATAAGTACAGAGGAATAGATGTGAGACACTACACCGGTATAAATAACTCCAATAACTGCTGATGTTGTAGCTGCATGTGTTAGCTAACGCAGATTGCAATTGTTCCACTGCTGCACAAATGTTACAATCTCTCTTATTTCATCACAGAGAGACTTATGGGAACAAGTACATAGAGAGTCTAGTGGGGCAGTGGGGACACATTTCCTCTGACTGTTACACTCCTCTATCCACAACAAGGAGCTCAAGGTGAACACAGCAAATTGGAGGATGTGCTTGTGCTGCTGCTGCTGCTGCTGCTGTGAGACAAAGTGAAAAGCAAGTAAGCAAAATATACGGGCAAACTTTTTAATTTGCTCCACAGGGTTTGGAGAGGCAATTAGAAGAAACACTTGCTGATAAAACAAAATGTCCTTGTTGCCTGTCTGTCTGTGTGATGGTGGTGGTGAGGTGGTGAGGTGGTGGTGGTGGTGGTGGTGCGCAGATGGAGCACGGGATGGATGGAGAGATGAGTCACAAACCATGAGAGGTTAAATGTGTTTGAGTCAGGCATATTTTACTTCAGCGTTGCCACGGCAATAAGAGGACATAACCTGCACTGATGTCCATGTTAGGAACCCAAACTATACCCCAAATATAACTCTATTAAACTGTTTTGTTGAGGGGGAAAATCTAATTCCTTTTTTACAGTCCAGGCCCTGAGTCTTATCAGCATTAGGTGTTCTCCTCTCCAATACAGTCCCGAAAGCCATCAGACAAACAGAGGAGAGCTCCATATCTGCACCAACACATTGACAGCTCTATTTAGATGATCCAGCAGGCCAGATGCCCGAGCTGACCGGCCGGCACCACAATGCCCAGGCCCCCGAGGTTATAAACCCACAGCAAAGAATGTGCTGATTTTCTGGATAAAGATGGAGGCTTCTCCCTCGTATACCTAGACTTTTAATCTCAGGGAAGGTTTTCAAGGGAGGGGAGAGGTGGTGGTGGTGGTGGTGGTGGTTATAGAGCAGCTGAGAAAATAACTGAGATATCTCATAGCAACTAAACAGCAAAACCACATCTCATACTTACTGTAAAGCCTCATGGATAAATAAGCTAACAGTCTAAAATAGTACCTATAAGCTAAACTCTTAGGGGTGAGTTCAGAAGAAGGTATTTTTTTTTTTGTCATGCCACTTTCTATTGATGAAACACAAGCTAGAATAACTTCCTGCCTCTATATACCTAACAGTGCTTGTTTGTTGTGCTACTAGAAATAGAGACTGGCATGCAGCAGCCAGGATACAGAGCCTCAGATAGCAGCTATACATTACAATAGTCGCCTCCAGTTTGGCTCTCTAAACAAGCCCCCCCCCCCATATACCCCTCCCTCCCCTTCAATGAGTGACTAATAACTGCCACCCTGTAGATCCAACCCATTAAAAAAACAATGCATTTTTCCCCATCTCTTTGATTGTTCCTTCTTTTCCTCCCTCCCTTCCTCCTCCCTCTTTCTTTAATTTTTCCTTACTTCTTCCCCTCCTTCCCTCTTTCTTTGCTCCCTCCTCCTTCCATACCTCCTTCTTCACTTGCTACCTTTCTTCCTCCCTTACTCCTTTTCCTTCCTTCCTTCCTTCCTTAATTTTCTCCTTACTTCCTTCCTCTTTTCCTCCCTCTCTCCCTCCCTTCCTTGCTCCTTTCCTGCCTTCCTTCCTTCCTACTTTCCTTCCTTCTTCCCTCCCTCCTTACTCCTTTCCTTCCTCCCTCTCTCCCATCCTCCCTCCTTACTCTTTTCCTTCCTTCCTACTTTCCTTCCTTCTTCCCTCCCTCCTTACTCCCTCCCTCCCTCCCTCCTTTCCTTCCTTCCCTCATTCCTTCCTTCCTTCCTCCCTTCCTCCTCCCTTCCTCCTGTCCTTCCTTCTCTCCTTCCTTCCTTCCTTCCTCTTTTCCTCCCTCTCTCCCTCCCCTCCTTACTCCTTTCCTTCCTTCTTCCCTCCCTCCTTACTCCTTTCCTTCCTCCTTCCTCCTTTCCTTCCTTCCTCCCTTCCTCCTCCCTTCCTCCTGTCCTTCCTTCTCTCCTTACTTCCTTCCTCTTTTGTGTTTCTTAGAGTTAGGATTGAGCAGTGTTGAAATATATATAATTCCTTCCTACATTATAAAAAAGTTAACTCTGAGACTATTTACAATTTATTATTAATCATTATGTAAATAATTGAGTTGGAATTACAGGAATATGACTACAGAGTGCTTCTTATTGATCATAAAAGCAGTTAAAAGTTTTATCTATTAGTGATGCACTGGCTCCACTTCACAGCAACTGCTCAAATAATGATGTCTGTCAGAAGAAGAAGAAGAACATATGAACACATCTCTCGGCTGGATAAAGGATTTTGAAATTGACAAATCACATGAGCAGTTTTGAAAGTAGAAAAATACTACTCATGGTTTAACATGTTGAATTAGATATTTAGACTATATTAAAGGGGATGTATTATGCTTTTTCTCCTTTTCTGTTACTTCTATGTCAGATACATATGTTAAACATGGTCAAAGTTCCTAAATTACATAAAATATTCCATAATAATTAGGGCTGTCAGCGTTAACGCGTTAATCGCGATTAGATTAATGCAATCCAACGCGTTTTTTAAATCGCATTTTAATGTTGCAAGCCTTTTTGTCCCTTCTACTCCCCCGTAGACGGCTCCTCTAGCTGTAGCGCTATGCTTTGAAGTGGCCTCCTGCAGTAAACCTACCGCGCTGATGGAAAGTAAGAGAGCTACTGGACTTTTGAACGGCTTGTTTAACTTTAAAACACTCCTTTCCTCACTTCCTACCTTTCTTCCTTCCTTCCTCCTTTCCTTCCTTCCTCCTTCCATACTTCTTTCCTCCTTTCCTTCCTCCCTCCTTCCATACTTCTTTCCTCACTTCCTTCCTTCCTCCTTCCATACTTCTTTCCTCACTTCCTTCCTTCCTCCTTCCATACTTCTTTCCTCCTTTCCTTCCTCCCTCCTTCCATACTTCTTTCCTCACTTCCTTCCTTCCTCCCTCCTTTCCTTCCTTCTTTCCTCCCTCCTTTCCTTCCTTCTTTCCTCCCTCCTTCCGCCCTCCTTTCCTTCCTTCTTCCCTCCCTCCTTGCTCCTTTCCTTCATTCCTTCCTCCCTCCCTCCTTCCTTCCTCCCTTCCTCCCTCCCTCCTTACTCCTTTCCTTCCTTCCTCCCTCCCTTCTTACTCCTTTCCTTCCTTCCTTCCTCCTCCCTTCCTCCTATAATACCATAGATTGCATTTGCAGTTAAATATACAATAAATACATAAAACCTGTAACAGTAAAAAACAAGGGGGATTTAATCCATATTAAATATTGAGTTGGTATATTTCCATTGTGTCTATATCTACATGTTTAAAAGCAAGAATAGTGTTGATTATAGTTTATGTGTGTTATAGTTTCACCTTTCCTTGCAGCATCAATAAACCTGTGCACAAAGGGAGCTATTGTCTTCAGAGACGTTAGGAAGGCGTTTATATGACTGTCGAGTTACATACAGCACATATATCAAGAGCAGCACAGGGTCAGAGTGAGTGTTTTTCACTGTAAGTCATGTAAATCATAAGTAAAGATATTCCAGCAGGGACCAAAGATGAAAAATAAAGCGCTAGGAATGTGCACTGCATCAGTTTTTTTGGAACAGCTTGTTGCATTTAATGCTGAAGAAAACAGACATAATATTATAGGGACTAGCTTTCTGTTAAAAATCCATTATTAAATGAATTTTCATCACTTCAGTTATAAATGTCCAAGACTGAGTATCAAACAAGTTTCTAAGCTGTAGAGCCATTTTTCTATGAAATAAGTTTCAGAACAAATGTCGATGAAAATCTAATAAATCACAAATGTTACAACCTTCCCCCACAAAAAAAACAAAAAAAACCCCGAAATCTTATATTTATGTCTACTTGTGTGTGTTAACGTCCCCCGGTGGTGCGTCTGGACAGCTCTTATCATTCAGTCAGGGGTGTGTGACGGGGGCTTGGGTCGCAAGGGAGGATGTGTAACTCATTTCTAGATAATGGCAGGGTTCTGTCTACCCCCCCCCCCCCTCCCCCCCAACCTCCATCTCACCCAATTCGCCAACTCATCAATCCACATACAGACACACAACGCCTCCGCAGCCCTCCGCTCACTTATCACCCCAAAAAAACTACCACAGTGCACTTTAAATAACTGCTTCCCTGCACTAATCTGTTCCAATCCCCCACAATGCCTTTCATCCTCTGCATCAAGACCTTTTCCATCTTTTTTTTTTCTGCTTTTTTTCCGCCTCCTTTTTGCTTTCCATGTATGTCGTCGTCTTGATGGAACCTCCCATGATAGCAGCCCTGTGACAAAGGACCAAATGTCTCACTCCCCTGTTTCATCTCCTATACAGGCAGATTAGTAGTTGTGTGGCTAATGTCTGGTGATGAATGCAGAAGAAGTCCGTAGGTGGAGGAGAGATGGAAGGATGGATGGATGGATGGATGCAGGGATGGATGGATAGAGGGATGAAGCAGGCAATTTGATCTCCATGGGTGGTCTGCCCTGTTGAAACTGACCTCGAGCTTAATGAGGAAAACTAACAACCCTCTGGATTACAGGAGGAGGTGGGGAGGAGTAGAGGAGAAAAAAATACTGAAGGGAAATATGCAGATGCTTTCATACGCTGCTACTCCCGCGGCGTTGGTTGCCCGGCACAGATCTCAAGGGGGTGGAGGGAGGGTGGGGGGTGGCGAGCGAGCAAGCAAGCGAGTATGACGGCTACATTAGCAGGGAATGTTACAGCTGGGTCTATGGTTACTGTAAAGCCGAGCTGAGCTGCCACTTTGGGTTTTCGAGGAGCGCTGAGCAGACACCCTACTTTGATTAAAGGTGTTTATACTGGCCATCTGATCCAGTGTGACAATAGGTCTGGGTCTGACTCTAACCTGAAGCCAAACACACACTAATGAGGACCAGGCAAAGGCTGGTCTCCCTCTCCACTTTAAATGTGACACTGTAAATCAGCCTCACAATACCTGACAGAAATAGCCTGACCTGACTCTCTCTTTCTTTCTTTCTTTTTTTTCTTCTTCTTCTCTTTTCTTTTCTAACTTTTTTTTCTCTTTCTTCAAAATGGTCAACAGGAGAATAATTTGAGGTTGACAGGATCATTCAGTGCCACGTGCGTGCCTGTGTGTGTGTGTCGACCCAATTGTTTGTGCAGTGCAGCTTCAGGGGGAGAACGGTGATGCAATCAGGAAGTGATGTCGAGAATTAACAGCATCTAACGTTACAGCACCATTGATCCGGCGGCTTTTGAAAAACGGTGGTACGGGTGATCCGTAGTAATTTGTTATGTGTTATACAATCTCAACCAAACCTGATATTTGACATCTGCTTCTTTTCAGTGGAGGAATGAGAAAGGAAGGATGGTTGGTTGGTGGGGAAGGGTTCAAGGAATGTTTCCACAAACCAGTGATATTGGAGCTTTGGCACCGTTAGCATCACCAGCATGAATGTCGACATGAATAAAGAGCCAGCGAGGTAGTAATAGAACAAGAGTCAAAAGTCAAAGCCCGGAGCCCCGTCTTATGATCCAGCTCTGCAAGCGAACTCATGCCATTCAACCACAGCAGTATGAAAATTGTTTTAGAATGGATGAAACTGACAGAGAGGGTAAGAAAAGGACATAACCTGGGTCAGACCTGTTGCCTGTGAGTCTATACAAACTCAGTGCACCCGAACCCAGGCCCTGTTGGTTCCTCACGCCACTGTGATGGATCCAACAGTTGTAACCCTATATCTGATGCAGGGCTCGCTGCAGGACAAATTATCTCTCTCCCAGCGATGTCTAATGCGTTTTTAATAATATATTCGCCTCATCAGCATCTCACCTCTCAGGGCAAGCCTGTGTACTCTAAATGGGCAAAGGAAGACGGGGCTAGACAAATGGCTTTTAAGAGGTCTTGGTGAGGAATGATGGCGAGGAAGACTTATGGCTCAGCATAATTAGATCCATCCAGAAAAAAAAGAAGAAGAAGACGAGGAAGAAAAAAAAGCAAAACTTAGGCAAAAAAGTGTGGGACTTGCATTCGTTCAGAAGTAATGTTGTGTAGAGGACAGGCTAATGAATCACCAATCCTCACCATTTTTCTTTTCTTTCTTTAATTTTTATTTGAGATATTCATTGAGGCATCCAGAAACCTTCCATTAAAAAAAAAAAAACTTCTTATATGCAGTGCTGTGCAAACGTTTTAGGCACTTAAGCTAAAGTGAGGATGCTTTCAAACACAATGACATGAATAGTTTTTTATTTATTAATTAACTTCAGACAGCAGCAGTTCAGGTTTTCAGGTTTTCAGCAGGTCGATTGTTCCTTATTTTTAAAGAAGTTGCCACAGTTCTTCTTCTACTGTAGATTTTTAGGCGTCTCAGCTTCTTCTGTCTATAATCCCAGACTGACTCCATGATGGTTTGACCACCACAGACCCCTGATCTCAACATCTGCTGCAGGACTCCTCCTTCTTCTTGTTGATATAGATATGAAGACAGTTGTTTATGACTGTGGCTGCATGTTCAGGGCTGTTGTCATGCTGCAGAATACATTAGGGAACCATCAGACACCAACATGATGGTTTTGCATTATAGAGAAGAGTTAAAACATGTAAAGTGCCTGAAACCTTTTGCACAGTGATGTTCTTCTAAATGGCAACAACAAGTATGTATTAAAGAAACATTATGCTAACATATCTGCACAATGTTCACCGACAACATCTTTAATCTTCTGTCTCCAGACACTCAAAGCACTATTAACATTTTTATTGTTATGTTTAATCAACTCAAAGCAATTGGTTTCTGCTCTGGTTAATTATTTTACATTAACAAACACTGTTAACAACTAACAGGTGAACATAGTGGAGCATTTGTCTGCTGTATTAAGCTGTTGCTGTTGTTTGATTAAACATTTTGATTTACAGCCAAAAATGGCTAAAAAGATAAATGAATACAGGTTTATGGATTGGGGAATATCATCATCATTGATGTAGTGTTCATGCATCATTACCTTTCCTTCATTTGTATCAGGAAAAAAAATATTTAATGGTGTATAAAACTTAACTTTTAGAAGACAGTGTTGGATTCAAAGCTCTTAAAGATGAATGAGGGGGGAGCCGCTCATTTGTTCTTCCCAGTTCTCCCAAAATCACTAAGTACTTGATATTTTCCAGATTGGGTTTAAGTGGTAAATTGAGAAGCTAACACTTTCAACCCCTCCTCATCCTTCATTCTGAATTTGACACTAAGATGACTGCTTTAGGCAACTTATTGACCCCTATTGACCCCGACAATCCAATCACACCCTGAGAAACAAAACAAAGGGGGGGCTGAGAGCCAAATGTATGGCTACAAATAGGGACAAAATGGCATTACCCATCCACACAGGGTCAGCCCAGCCATTAGGCCCGATCCCAAATATCCCCCATCGCTCTTCCAATTAAGCCGTCAAAGTGGGGCAGATGGTTGTGACGCTATCGGGGTGCCGTGCTGCCCTCGTGCCCACATCTCGTACCCTCTCACAGTCATCCATCACTAGAGGAGCTCTAATTAGCTTGTTATTCTGCCATGCAAACTATTCCAAGCTTCTGAAAAGGCCTCCTCATGTTTTGAATGACAGGGAAAGCATTGAGAGAGGGCAAATGGGAGGAGGAGGAGAGGAAAGCCAATCACTGTGTGCAGAATGGCATTTGAATAGCCTATTCAGCACACTACAGCAGCAATTATATTCCCCCTTTAGACTTCCTGCCAGGATATTTTTCTTTGTTGTTTCTTCATCAAAACGGTGCCATCAATTGACAAGTTAAGCTTGACAGATTAAAAGCCTGTGTGAAAGAGGTCAAAAGACTCTTTTTTTTTTTTTTTTTTTTTCTTAGCTGAATGTCATCGCAGTAGAAATGAAGTAGCATTTGATTCAGGCAAAGGTTAAACAATTTCAGTGACTGTCAATGAAAACATGTCTTGGGTTATAAAAGTCAATGGTCTTATTGAACAACTAAACAGTCTTTGCTGTAAATGTTATACTTACCATACAACAATCTGCCTCTCTAAAGCAGAGATCAGTGATTGTTGGAGGTTTGCTGCAGCTCAAAGTTCATTCACACGTTCATTTCTTTCTGGTTCACTTCCTCCTCTCTTCTTCTACCTCCCACATCAGCTCATTAATCTAAATCGTTGCATACATTCAGAGCTTTCATCGCACTTTCTTCTCATCCATAAATGGCTCTCGTCTTCATCATCTGTCTGGCTTGTTGTGAAGGCGCCCAGCAGCATCCGACCTCGCCAACCAGCAGAGGGCTCGGAGCTCCTCTGCGCTCTCCTGCAGAGCACCTGCACCAAGTCTGTCTGGATCTGAGCCAGAACTTTCTAATTAAATTGTGTTAATCTCATATTCTTGCAGTGAATTCTCTTCTCTGTGAAGTGGAACAATAAAGTGAAAAAGTAGAGGACTAAAACAGATAAAAGCTCATTTTCATGGCTTTTTTAAAGTCCTGTTTTTTAAGTTTAGTTTTTTTTGCTACTACAGTTCCCGTCACTCATCATCAATGCCTGTTTCTGCACCATGAAAAGTTATGCTGCACTAATTTATAGCAGGACATGTTTGCATTGTAATCCTATGAATGCACAGACATTAATCAGCTACATAACTTTTATACTCCAGGAAACTTGAATTTAATGATTATGAGCAAAACCCCCCTTTTTCTATACTGATATATTTGAATTCTAAGCAGATTTATGGATGTTCATCTTCCTTTATGGACATCAGAGACTATGATATTACTGGAAAGAGTCAGGCATATCTCCATAAATCTTATATATTAACAAAGATACACACCATATTCAGACTTTGGACAGTCTTCAGGAAAAGCATACAGAAGGTGTTTTTCAGCTTTTTTGTCCATTTGATACAATTTGTTAAAGACAAAAAAACCTTTATTTTAATTTATAGAGTTGTTCTGTTTTGCAGTATCTACACATCTGTCAACCATGTGTGATGTTTGTAATATAACTGATTATAATAAATGAATCTACACTTTATAAGTTTAAATATAGGTTTAAGCACACAAATCACATGACCGCCACTTGAGTAAGAAGCTAAGAGGGAAGTTAATACCTCTCTGCTAAGCTAGGATAGCTAGGATAGCTTAGGTTTGTGTTGTCTCCATTATTATAGTATTTAGCCACTGCCTTTATATATATATAGGATAAAATAATAAATGACCAAGATGTGTTCATCAAAACGTACATTTACAATCAAATATATCAGTCAGTGATGTTTCTGCAGTCTCTGTTTTAATGCTAATGTAGATTTAATGTACTTTTCCAAGAGAGACACATTTCTGTCACATGATCATGTTGACAGTTTTAGCTCTAATGGTAAAATATACACACGCACAACAACCCATTCACCATGTAATTGTTCAACAGTGCCTGCTTCCCAGATATTATGCATGTGTGCATATACATTCTGCACGGCATGTAACAAGGTCTAATTAGATCCAGTTGATAGTTGTGAACATTCATAGTAAACTGATCATTGTATAATGAGCACAAACTTTCCATTAATCTAAAAATATGGCAATTATGCCTTCCCACAATATATGAACTATAAGATCACACATTCACACATTATTTCTTTATTTAACATGTGTTAAATGTAAATTGATGATGATAACATATTGTATATTTGTTATATATTTATATATGTGAATGTGTGTATAATGTACTTTTTCAATAGAATGACACATTTCTGTCGCATGATCATGTTGACAGTTGTAGTTGCTGTGGTCACTATGCTGTAGCTGTTGTATTTTCATTTTATATATACACACAATTGTTCAACAGTGCCTGCTTTCCCTGATAGTATGCATGTGTGCATATTTGCAAACATCCTGTACTTCTTATACATTCTGCACGGCATGTAACAAGGTCTAATTGGTTTCAGTTGATAGTTGTGAACATTCATAGTAAACTGATCATTGTATAATGAGCACA
Source organism: Scomber colias (assembly GCA_021039105.1). NCBI lineage: Eukaryota > Metazoa > Chordata > Actinopteri > Scombriformes > Scombridae > Scomber > Scomber colias. The sequence goes on from JAJDFG010000830.1 coordinate 19,317, forward strand.
AACTTTCCATTAATCTAAAAATATGGCAATTATGTCTTCCTACAATATATGAAGATCCCACATTCATTAAAATATTGTAAATGTAAATTGATGATGATGATAAACATATTGTATATTTGTTACTTCTGTGTGTGTGTGTGTGTGTGTGTGTGTGTGTGTGTGTGTGTGTGTGTGTGTGTGTGTGTGTGTGTATAAGTGCACATGTATCCAGAGTTTAAACAAATGATCATCTGCTATGTTTTCTGTTTACAATTTGTCCTTTAATGACACAACCTTGAGCTAACCAGTGGATGCATGATGACAGCCCCCCCCCCCCCCCCCCCCCCCCCGCCACCGCCCACAACCACCACCACTCCGCACATGTCAGACACCCTCTTCTAAAACACTCCTTCCTCTTTTCCTGTCACCTCATCATCTTCTGGCTCTCCGGCTTTACGCAGCAGGTTTTGCCCCATGCTGCTCATTTTCCTCCCATCTTTCATTATGTCCCTCTGTTTCCTCCGTACTGAAACCCTGCCAAAATCTCAATCTGTCGTCCTGCTCCACGCATGTTTGGAGAGCAGAGTCCTTGTCGGTCAGCACGTAGTCCCTAAAGAGGTTCTCTGTCATTTTCCCCCCGGTGAGAGAGTTGCATCTAGAGCTGTGGGAAACGTTAAATTAGTGTGGCATGTCACATGTAACACCTGGCTATTGGGACATAATCGCTGTCTTTGTTTCCATCCATCAGGGGGAAAAAAATGCTGTCAGGTTGTTATTTTTATCGTCCTACACAAATCCAGACACAAATAAACGAGTTAGAAGTGTCGAAATTTGGCTGAAATTGATAATATAATAGTGGAGTAAGAGAGTAGGATTGGTAATAACAGATTTCTAGCCATGAAAAATGAGGCGAGGGAATAAAAAAAAAGCAACTTACCAGCAGTGTTAGGGTGAAATTCAGTCTATGCATTACAGTTAAAAACCACAGTAACACTTTAACTTCAATATTTTGGGGGTGTCGACCACAGGAACTTTCCCCAGAGGACGAAAAACCTTTTAAAGAACTTAACTTCCACCAGAGGGACAAGGGACTAAATCAAGTTACAGGGAGATTGTTTTACCCCCCAGAAAAGTCCTTACTCAGACGTGGGGTGGCGGGTGGGGGTGGGGGAGGGGGAGTACTTTCCAAAAGTACAGGAACTTTGGGGGATTTGCTGACTGCTCCAACACAAAAACACACACAAGCTCAAACTAACTTTTGTAACCTTTCATTCGCAAAACAAGGAGGTTCTCCATTATCGATTTAGGACAAGAAGAAGACATTTATCTTCATTTAACCCTCCTGTTGTCCTTGAGTCAAGGAAGGAAGGGAGAGAAGAAGGAAGGAAAGGGAGGAAGGTAGGAAGGGAAGGAGGGAAGGTAGGAAGGGAAGAAGAGAGGAAGGAAGGAAGGGAGGAAGAAGGAAGGAAGGGAGGAAGAAGGAAGGAAAGGGAGAGAAGAAGGAAGAAAGGAGGGAAAGAAGGAAAGGAGGGAAGGAAGGAATAGAGGAAGGGGGGAAGAAGGAAGGAAAGGAGGGAGGAAGGAAGGGAGGAAGAAGGAAGGAAAGGGAGAGAAGAAGGAAGAAAGGAGGGAAGGAAGGAAGGGAGGAAGAAGCAAGGAAAGGAGGAAGGAAGGAAGGAAGGAAGGAAGGAAGGAAGGAAGGAAGGAAGGAAGAAGAGAGGAAAGAAAGGAGGAAGGAAGGACGGAAGGAAGGGAAGGAGGAAGAAGGAAGGAAAGGAGGGAGGAAGGACAAAGGAAGGAAAGGAGGGAGAAAGGAAAAGAGGAAGGAAGGAAGGAAGGAAGGAAGGAAAGGAGGGTGGAAGGGAGGAAAGGAAAGGAAAGTGGTGGTCAGCTTCTTGCTTAATAAAAGAATGAGTGAGAGCTGAGAGCATGAGCAAGAGAGAGAGAGAGAGAGAGAGGCGAATGGTCGAGTGAGCTTTAAAGTAAAAGAAGAGAGAGAGAGAGAGAGAGAGAGAGAGAGAGAGAGAGAGGGGGGGGGGGGTAACATGAACAAAAACCAATGAATGAGACAAATGTTCTAAATGATTCTTGGCAGTTACGGTCTAAAGCAGAAACCCTAACCATCAAACACTCAGCTGAAGTATATTAAGATTGATATATATTAATTATACATACAGTACATCCTCTATATATATGCATGCAGCGCCGGCTTTCTCTGTTAATATGCACAAGTTAGTCATGGGAGGAGTATATATTTGCAAAAATCTCTACTTCTTATCAATTCAACAGACCTCATTGGTTCCAGTTGATAGTCATGAAACATTTAGAGTAAGCTGATCATTGCATAATGAGCACAAACTTTCCATTAATCCTAAAATATGGCAATAATGTCTGCTTATGGTATGTGGACTGTAAAATAAAAGATCACACTTCCATTAAAATATAGTGTAAATTGCTGGTATATATTTATTGTGTGTGTGTGTTGTGTGTGTGTGTGTGCCTAGGTCATTCATCTTTCATCAGCACATTTAAAACCCAATTAAAAAATCTGCTAAAAGCTTCTCAGTTCTCAGTTAGTGTGTGTATCTTTGTATTTTGTATGTTTCCTGTGTGTTTTTGTTGCTGTTATATGTTTTAATATTGACCTACTGATGGGACTCCTTCTATGGTAGTGGGTCAATGACGTCAGTGTCCAATTGGTGTAACCAGTATTTTTTCATAAAAACCTGATTATATACAGGAAAATAAATGTGAAAGCGATTTGTCACAAATTATTTAGGAAAAAAGGTTGTTTTTAGGATATGTCCTCCTGCTCAATATTGACAAAATGCATTAAAATTTAAATGTGGTAAAAAATTATTTTCATTTGATGTTTTTAATGAAGTAATTAATCTCTCCTCACTATCCGCTAGCTGTCCCTTCTAAGTGCGTGCTGAAAAAAAGTCCGGTGTCAATACACAGCCTGACTCTGAGAGTCAGCTGATAAATACACAACAATGCTCCAGCCAATCAGAGACAGGGAGCTTTCATGCGCGTTCACGGTCAGACAGAGGGGGGAGGGGGAGGGGATGGGAGGTTACGGGAGGTTACGGGAGGTTACGAGGTTACGTAGTGTACGTAGTGACGTCTGTTAGGACCGTTGGGACTACAAACACAGTGGTGAAGGAGAGGTGACCAAGAAATATCCAGAGAGGAGAAAGTTAGA
>JAJDFG010000830.1:27500-72866 GCA_021039105.1 Scomber colias
TAAAGTAAGCGGTTCTTTCTTCTAGTCCAGCAAAGAACTGGTGCCACTCTGGAACCAGTTTTTCTGGCCGGGAGCCGGTTCCAAATTAAGCACTGGCCCAGAACCAAAACTGGAACTGCTTTGGTGGAAAAGGGGAAATTGACCTCTGACCTATCACCATCATTAGGTCAACATTTCAAACTAGCCCATACTTTGCTCATCAGCATGTTAGCATTTACCTCAAAGCACCTCTGAGTCTAATGAAGCCTCTTAAAGCTTCCAGCATGCTTGTAGACTCTTATTCTTGTTATTTATACACACAAAAAAACATTTAGAAGTGAGCCAAGACTCTATTGATTGGTCTGACACCAGCTTCACATTAGCTTGAGCTTCATATAACAATCACTGTTCTGTCGGATCTAATCTGTGTACAATTCAAACGCTAGAACATTGACACCTTTAACATCAGCACATCAGCACATCAGCAGCCTCTCAGTCTTTCTGTTTCGAGATGGATTAAAAAAACTGTTCTTTTTCTAAAATGTGGACATGTGCTAACAGAAGCCAGCGTTGTCTTTGTTCTGTTACCTCGGCTCTGATCGCATTAAATTAATGTCAGTGTAGCTTTAGAATGAGCTTTATTGTGTTTTTACGCTAGGAGAATGCAAAAACTAAAATCTAACTAAGATGAAATATGTTAAATCAAGAAAAAATATGCCTGTTCTTTGTCTGCCAAGATATTTCTTTTTACCAGACCGTTGCTTTAATTATCTTAACCCTCCTGTCGTCCTCCCGGGTCAAATTGACCCTGTCTGTTTTGACTGTTCCTTCTTTCCTCCCTCCTTTCCTTCCTTCTTCCTTCTTTCCTTCCTCCCCTCCCTCCTTCTTTCCTTCCTTCCTCCCTTCCTCTTTTCCTTTCTCCTTCCCTCTCTCCTACTTTCTTCCCTCCCTCCTTCTGTCCTTCCTCCCTCCCTCCTTCTTTCCTTCCTTCCTTTCTTTTTTCCACCCTCCCTCCTTCTCTCTTTCCTTCCTCCCTCCCTCTTTTCCTTTCCTTCCTCCCTTCCTCTTTTCCTTTCCTTTCCTTCCTTCCTTCCTTCCTTTCTTCCTTCAACCCTCCCTCCTTCTCTCTTTCCTTCCTCCCTCCCTCCTTCTGCCCTTCCTTCCTTCCTTCCTTTTTTCCACCCTCCCTCCTTCTCTCTTTCCTTCCTCCCTACGTCCTTTCCTTCCTTCCTCTTTTCCTTTCTCCCTCCCTCCTACTTTCCTTCCTTTCCTTCCTTCCTCCTACTTTCCTTCCTTCCTTCTTCTTTCCTTCCTTCTTCTTTCCTTCCTTCTTCCTCCCTTCCTTTCTTGACTCGAGGACAACAGGAGGGTTAAGGGCAGTTATGACCCTTTTTTAAAGATGTTTGTCTTCTTAGCAGTAGGTAGAAGAGAAGAGAAAAGAGAGCAGACATGGATTACAGTGCATTGTCCAGTCAAAGGCAGTGTCAGTCTTGTTAACATCAACGATTCCTCCTGCTTTGCATCATGCAGCCACAACAGCTTACAATGCAGCCACTACATTAACCTTCCTGCCAGCCGATCGATGCCGCGTCACTGTTAATCCTCATTGCACATATGTGACCTTTTACAAACTTCACTGCCCTTGGTCCCAGGTGATTAATCCTAGTCCAGGTAATTGGATGTTAATTGGAGACACTATTGACCAAAGTCCTGGAAAAATAGTGAGCGAGCGATTTGATGATCCATCTCATATTGATAAGCAGACATGTAGGAAGAAGGAGACAATCGCCATTTGACCGTAGCCATTCATCATCATTATTATATGTCATTTGTGAGAGGAGGGGAGTAAATGTCCTTCTATGATTCGCCTTGGGAATACAATCTATTGGTGTGTTTGTTTTTTAAATGGGAAGCAGACACTCTGTTGTTTTTAGTTTGCATTCATGTCAAAGACAGTAAGTGAGAGAACTGAACAAATATGTTTGGTTCTGGTACTGTTTGGTTTGTTTTCTTTCTTTTTTTGTGTAAGAGTATCTAATATAAAGAGGATTTCCAGGTACAACACTTGAGATTAAGCAGTGTTATCAGGGCTGCTGCACAGATTCTCAGATATCGAGCCACATGAACACTGCAAAAACTCTCCTTAAAAAAACAAGAATATAAAGTAATGATATGAGGAATATATTACTCAAAATAAGCTCAATTATCTGCCAACAGAACAGGAACATTTGACTATATATCTACCCTCAAAAACCCCACAATGTCTTAAAACTAGTGTTTATCTATAGCCTATTAATTACTATTAATATGTTAAGAGATTAAAAGGATAAGATGCTTGAAATAAGACCTGGGATTTGACCCGGGAGGACGACACGAAGCTTAAAAGAATTAGGAACTAAAAATGTTAAAACAGAAGGACATATTGGATCGGGATGAGTTCCAATAGTCCATTTTGAGATTGGTTCATGGTCAAATACCTGTATTCATTAACTTTTACATTCTGTTAATTTGACCCATTTTTACATTTGACAGCTGTAAAAACACAATATACACATTTCATTTATCTGGACTTCTCCTAATGTGACCAACAATGGGAATAAAATGCATCTTTTTTTTTACTTTTGTGCAGCTGATTCACATTTTTATATATGCAAATGTACAAATTTGACCTTATTTATTTAAATAAATGTCAAAAATCAGCATTCAAACATGTTGTCGTATTCCTTATATTCTATAAAATGTTCTCCTGGACCATAAAATAGTGATTGTGAATGTCTTTTAATCAAACAGAGTAATTAATCAAACATCTATTAATGCCTGATTTGGACTTTATGAATGTGAATGGTTGTAGAGATTAAATATGAGTCAGAATAAGAACAGTATGTAAGGGTTAAGCTCCTATGTTAGGTAGCATATTCCTCATTTTTAGCCAAAAGTTGCAACTGTTTTCATAGTTTTCATAGAGTCGCTGCAGTTGGCTAACTTTCTGACATCTATATTAGTCATTTCTTCCCCACAAAATTCGATTTGTTTCCCATTAAGTGACATCTAAGAGCACCAGTAGCCAAAAAGGACCTCTGTAAATGGTCTTTTATCCCCACGACAAATCCACTGAATCAAATCTAATAACGCCTGCGTGTCTATTTGTCTTCCGTCCAGCTCTGGTTGGACAACAAAGTTATATTGTGTTCTTTGCTATGATCTTGTGAACAACAGCCTTGAGGGCTTAGATGACTCACTTGTGTCCAGTTGTGAAACTTTATCACTTACAAGGACAAAGAATTTATTGTATTACACAAAATTCCTGTATGGAAATGGTTGGATTCAGAAGTCAAAACTAAGGATTGTAGTCAAAACCAGCTTTAACCAACATAGCTAAAAAGCTAGCATGAAGAAGTCATGACTAACACTGGATATGAGACTGTGCACATGTTTCCAAATGTAAAAATAAAATGACACAATACTGTTTCTACTGGACCAAAGCAGTCAAAACTAAAGCTCATTCAAAATTGTGCTGCAAGACTTTTAACCAAAACAAGGAAGAGTGACCACATTACTTTGGTTTTAGCTTCACTTCATTGGCTCCCAGTATGTTAAGGTTCTTTTGCTTGTTTTAAATGCTCTGAATCATTCAGGACCAGTCTATATGAGTTCTCACACAGTTATGTACATAAAAAAATGGACAAGAAGTGCAGCTTTCTTTAATTATGCTCCAAAATGAAGGAATAGTCCCTCGTGTCGTCCTCCCGGGTCAAATTGACCCCGTCTAATTATTCTTTCCTCCCTTCCTTCCTTCCTCCCGTCTGTACTTCCTTCATCCCCCTTTCTTCCCTCCTTCTTTCCTTCCCTCCTTCCTCCCTCCTTTCCTTCCTTCTTTCATTTCCTCCCTACCTTCCCTCCTTTCCTTCCTTATTCCTTCCTCCCTTCCTTCTTTCCTCCCTCCCTCCCTCCTTCTCTCTTTCTTTCCTCTGTCCTTCTTTCCTACTTTCCTTCCTTCCTTCTTTCCTTTCCTCCCTTCCTTCGTCCCTCCTTCGTCCCTCCCTTCCTCCTTCCTTTCCTCCCTCCCTTCCTTCCTTCCTCCCTCCCTTCCTTCCTTCCTTCCTTGACTCGAGGACAACAGGAGGGTTAAAGCCATAAGAGATGTGAACATTATTAACTGACACCTCAACACATATTCATTTAAATTGTCAAACTTTGTCTGTTTATTTGCTGTTATATTGTATTACAGTTTTATTTTTCTCTGTAAAACACTTTGAGCTACATCAATTGTATGAAAGTCATTTTATAAATAAGGTTATTATTACTACAATTGATTTAACACAAAGAAATTAGCATTATCAATGGATATATCAATCAAACTGAGGCTGGACAGCAGCTCACACACACACACACACACACACACACACACACACACACACACACACACACACAATCACACACCTGCAGACAGACAGTAACACTGACTGCCAGGTGACAAACTTTTGATGGCACAGAGAGAAATGTAATTATCTTGCCCTTGTCTGGAAAGATTACCTCTACCTTCATGCACACACACACACACACACACACACACACACACACACAATTTATGCATTCACTACAAGGGCACGTCCTGGACTTGACCCGTCTTCTCCTCATCTTTCAGGCATTGTTCCACTGTTGGCTGGCAGCAGTACATCAATAACACGTTGATCCGTGGAGAAGTCTCCATCACAAATCAATAACGTTTGAAAATCTATCATGTGCAATATGCTGCCACCCAAACACAAGTCACGTGATATGCCGACGCAGCGGACCGGTGCTGACATGAATATTTCTGTTCACCCTTGAAAGAATAGATTTTTCCTGGTTAAGAACAAAAAGAAAAAAAAGATAATAATAATAATAATAATAGAGCGATGAAATATGCAATATATCACAAACTGAGAGCTGTGATGAATTTAGCAGTATCGTCGTGGCAACAACGCTACACAGTTCAGTTATAAGACCATTGCAGTACAAACAACAGGCATGCCAACACACACACACACACACACACACACACACACACACACACACACACACACACACACACACGTAGCCTCTTCTTCTTCTTCTTCTTCTCTTATCTCCTGCAGCAGCTCCTCTGCCAGGCGAGTCATGATTTAGGCCTTGATCCTCGCCCGTTCCCTGGAGACGCTGTGCTTGATTATTGTGGCCCGACTGCAAGATTGATGAGTCATCAATAACAGTAATGATGTCTAACATGCTGCCTTTATTGTTGCCTCCATGACAGCTCCTGAGCAAAAAAAAAAAAGAAAAGGCAATCGAGTCAATATGTGGCTTGACTGTTGGGATCTATAAAATAAAATGTGGCATAGCGATGACGGCATAGTGATGCTTTGAGGATTATAACAGTCTACTTAAACAGTAATGTTGAACCTCTTTAGTAATATGCAGAAAGAATTTGATCCACAATTGCTCAAATAATTCTACTCTCAGCAATGTCAGCCGTCCTCTGTAGTTTTAAAAGAAGAAGAAAAAATATATAAAAGAAAAAATTCAGCTGACGATATAAAAACATGAAAATTGTATTTTATCCTTGGGAATGGAAAAACTAGTTTTGGGGGCAATATGCTTATTCTTTCTGTATCTGAATGAGTTGAGAAGATTGATTAAAGAATCTCATGTGTCTATGCTGAGTATGAATAAGGAGGGAAAAAGCTAGACCTGCTCTAAAAAAGAAAACCCTCTATATTCATTTGTTATGTCTCATTCTTTAACCTGTGCATAAACAGACATGTAGAAATGCTGATTAGTGGGTTTAGGGGGAGTTTGAGGGGAGTTTGGGGGGTTGGGGGGAACAATGTATTTGGCAAACAACAGTTGGGTACAGCGACTATGTGTAACATCCCTCAGTTACAGTGAGGCTGCCAGATTTGGTACCACTGTGTCTGTACAAGAGACCACAACCAGAACTTGTTCCTGTCAGCTCTAGCTAGCCTGTGGTGATCTGGTCTGTGGTGATCTGGCCTGTGGTGATCTGGTCTGTGGTGATCTGGTCTGTCAGTACTGTACAGACAGACCAGTACTGGGTCTATGATTAAACTGTTGGTTATCATAATACAGCTCTACTAAACCCTCAACATGAGTTGTTTTAGTTAACCCTCCTGTTGTCCTCAGGTCAAGGAAGGAAGGGAGGAAGGAAGGATGGAAGGGAGGAAAGTAGGGAGGAGGAAGGGAGGAAAGTAGGAAGGAATGAGGGAAGGAAGGGTGGGAGGAAAGAAGGAAGAAATGAGGAGGGAAGGAAGGGAGGGAGGAAAGAAGGAAGAAATGAGGAGGGAAGGATGGAAGGAAGGAAGGAAGGATGGATGGATGGAAGGAAGGGAGGAGGAAGGGAGGGAGAAAAGAAGGAAGGAATGAGGAGGGAAGGAAGGAAGGGAGGAAAGAATGAAGGAATGATGAGGGAAGGGACGGAAGGAAGGAAGGAAGGAAGGAAGGAAGGAAGGAAAGGAGTAAGGAGGGAGGGATGGAGGAAAAGAGGAAGGAAGGAAGGAGAGAAGGAAGGAAGGAAGGAAGTAAGGAACAGTCAAAAGAGATGGGGTCAATTTGACCAGAAGGATGAATCTTACAGACTTTGGTTTCCTGATTCTTCCTGATTAGTTTGACTCTTTTTTTTTGCAACTATTGGATGTATTGACACTTGGTGCAGATATCCCATGATGTTCAGATAATCAATTTTAATCAATCAGTCCCAAATGGTGCATGGTCCCAAAACGATGGACTCTAAGAACAACCGTTAAGTGGATTACTGTTGAAATTGGTAGATTTGGTCATCTTAACTTCTTCTTAGAATAAGCTTTAAAGCCTCACAGAGCCTCTAGTAGACTTTTGGACCCCATTTACATGATGCCCAGAGAACCAATCTAACCCTAACCCAATCAGTCTCCAGAGTTTTCATGTTGTGCTACCAGCAAGCACCAATTATGTACAGAAATGCACAGTCCCAAAACGATGGACTTTATCTAACTTTGGCAACATTTCAGAGAAGGGAAATATCACTGCAACCGTTGAGTGGATTACCGTTGACATTGGTAGATTTTGGTCATCTGAACTTCTTCTTAGAATAAGCTTTAAAGCCTCACAGAGCCACTAGTAGACTTTTGGACACCATTTACACCTTACATTTACACGATGCCCAGAGAACCAATCTTAATGTTGTGATACCAGCAAGCACCAATTTTGTACAGAAATTCATGGTCCCAAAACGATGGACTTTAAGAGCTTTGGTGATCTTGCTCTTTCCTCTGGTGCCATATAATTGCAACCGTTGAGTTGATTACCATTGAAATTGGAAGATTTTGGTCATCTGAACTTCTTCTTAGAATAAGCTTTAAAGCTTCACAGAACTACTAGTAGACTTTTGGACCCCATTCACATTTACACGCTGCCCAGAGAATCAATCTTAATCACTCAGTCTCCAGAGTTTTCATGTAGTTACCAGCAAGTCATGTGAAATATATCAGGATTCATTACATGGACTGGCACCAATGTTACACAGAAATCCATGCTCCCAAAATGATTAATATTATCTAACTTTGGTGATCTTCCTCTTTCCCTTTGGTGCCACCAGCAGGTTGACAACTGCTGAGTGGATTATCATTCAATTTGGTAGATTTAGCCTTTTGGTTTCCTTTAGAATAAACATTAAAGTCTCATCGTTCCACTTGTAGACCTTTGGACTCCATTTCCACCTTGCATTAACATGTCACCTGTATCTTGATATCTTAACTTGATAAAGGAGGTTCATGTTAGGTCAAGGTGTGAATGCACTCAGAGAGCATTGTGATATGAATGCAATCAGATGGAGGTGCTCTGCCTGGCATTGTAATTGGATTCTTAGGAAGAAAATCCACAGACCAATTTGAAAGGTCACCTTCCCTGCTAGCTAGAGAAAGCTTGGCAAAAGCTACAAATAGTAATGATAGCTGTAAGCCTTCCCTCATACAATATGAATGACACCTGTCCACTGCATTGTTTCCCCGGCTCAGCTAATTTGCACATAGACATCCAGACACAGTGTGAGTGAATCAAAGATAACAGGAGCACTTATTAAAACCAAGTGTAGATGCAAAGGGTTGTGGATCAAATATCATTCTCCTGGTACAGATCACATGTGGATAGCAGGTATAAATGGGACATTCAGGAAACAGGACAGCTTTAGAGATGTTGTTAGGTGTATTTTTAATCTTTGAGCAGAGCCAGTGAGCTGTTAGCTAGCTGCTCTGCTTCCACTTTCCACTGCCTCTTTATGCTAAGTGAGGCGAGCCTTGTCCTGATTCCACCTCTGTACTGAAAGCACACATATAAAATTCATCATTTTATCATCTGACTCTTTGAAAGAGTGACAAGATATGTGCTTTGAGTTGTCACTTTGTTTCATCCAAATGTGCATATTTCACAAAATGCTCTATTGCTTTAAGCTTTTATTAAATCAGCGGGGTACAACTTAAAGCAAATACGGGGCTTTGAGGAACATTCCTGCCCTCTTTCTTCTTCTTTTTTGTCTTTTTAAAGTCTAATACAAGGCGTACATTTACTATTCCATTTGTCAAAAGGACTTCACAGGATGCCATCGAGCTAGACCAGACAAATTAAGCTATGATGACTTAATGATACATTTCTGTGGTGCACCTGAGAGAGAAAGAGAGGGAGAGAGAGAGAGAGAGACAGACAGACAGAGAGAGAGAGACAAGAAACTGGCTACAAGAGAAAAAATGATGAAAGTCTTTGAAGCTGCAAAGGCAGCAGCCGGAGTAATAACAAAGGGAATGATATTCATGAAAGAGTCAAGGGGAGAGAAAGAGAGAGAGAAAGAGAGAGTGAGAGAGAAAGAGAGAGAGAGAGAGAGAGAGGGAGAGACAGAGAAGGAGGCCCAAGTTGCAGGCCTTAAGGTGCCTCCTTGGTAATTACCAGAAGGTAGGCATTAAACATAAATGCATCATTATGTTAACAATTAATACAATTATGTCAGCCCTCCCGGCGAGCATGTTCTGCTTTGCCTGTGATGCGTGCACAGGGAGGGGAGGGGTGTGTGTGTGCGTGTGTGTGTGTGTGTGTGTGTGTGTGTGTGTGTGTGTGTGTGTGTGTGTGTTGGTTTCGTGCACGCTCGTATGCATTCATGTGAGTAGAGGTGCGTCTCATGCGGGTGGGGGGCGGAGGGGGGGTTGATGGAGTGACACCTTTCCGCCACCACCAGATTTAAAATGTCAATTTTTCTTTCAGTGTAAAGCTGGGAAATAGTGTAGGTTAAATAAGCAAAGCTGGAGAATATCATTAACCCCTTTTTTTCTTTTCTTTTTTTTTTTTACTGTTTGCACCCCTCTCCTCCTCTCCTCCTCCTCTCCTCCTCCCTCCTTTCCATTCCTTTTATCCTCACTGACTCCTTGTCTCCATATCCACCCACTTATTTCTTTGAGGTATATAATGAAAAGCACATGTGCGTTATCATCTGAAGAACAATAAAAATAATCATCTCTGAAGCTGATGTTTGTTTTGCTTTTGCCTTTTTTTTCTTTTCTTTTTTTTTTTTTTGCCAATTTTCCCTCTTTTGTAAGGAAAACTACATATCAAGGTTTCTGTATAGCGGTGGTGGCCTGTGGTTAAGGGAAAGGAACAACGCAATAATACACTTTTGAACTGCCCAGTCATCAAGGAAAAGTCAACTGAAATCACTCCCATGAAGACAGAAGCATTGTGATTTTCATTCATCAGTTACCACTCCCTGTCAGAGTCAATGTGATTGTCTGCGTTTGCCGCATTTGGCTGCTCGCCTTTATCCGTATCCAACATTTTCGGCTCTTTTTTTTTTTTTTTTTTCTTCTTCTTCAAGGAACAAGTTTACATTTGCTGTCTCAGACACGAAACCAGAGCTATTCCCACATCATTAAAGATTGATTATATGGATTCTTTTGTCTCTATAAACAATTCAGTGATCCCCCCCCCCCCCCCCCCCCTCCTTTCCAAAAAAAAAAAAAAAAAAAGTGAATTTACAATTACAGAAGAAAGGAGGAAAGGCTCCAGAGAGAGATGTGTGTGTGTGTGTGTGTGTGTGTGTGTGTGTGTGTGTGTGTGTGTGTGTGTGTGTGTGTGGACGTGAGTGCAGGAAAGGTTGCTGAGGCGGATTGTTTCACATTTACAGTAACAGTGATAAACATATTCCTCACTTTAAATTAAAACCGACTCTTTTGTTCACGTTGCATTCTCTTACTGACACCAGAGGATGATAACAATGGTAGTCACTTCTGATTAGTGAACATTGTTGGACTCCAGGTTTGTAATTTAACCCTCCTCTTGTCCTCGAGTCAAGAAAGGAAGGGAGGGAGGGAGGATGAAGGAAGGAAAGGAGGGAGGAAGGAGGAAGTAAAGGAGGGAGGGAGGAAAGAGGGAATGAAGGATGGAAAGGAGCGAGGAAGAAGAAAGGAAGGAAAGGAAAGGAGGGAGGAAAGAAGGAAGGACGGAAGGAAGGAAAGAAAGGAGGGAGGAAGGAAGGAAGGAACATAGGAGGCAGGGAGGAAAGAGGGAAGGAAGGAAGGAAAGGAGGGAGGTAGGGAGGAAAGAATGAAGGAAAGGAGGAAGGAAGGAAGGAAGGTAGGAGGGAGGGAGGGAGGAAGAAGGCAGAAAAGGAGGGAAGGAAGTAAGGAAAGGATGAAAGAAGGGAGGGAGGGAGGAAAGGAGGGATGAAGGAAGGAAGGAAGGAAGGAACGTAGGAGGGAGGGAGGAAGGAAGGAAGAAACGTAGGAGGAAGGGAGGAAGGAAGGAAGAAACGTAGGAGGGAGGGAGGAAGGAAGGAAGGAGGGAGGTAGGGAGGAAAGAATGAAGGAAAGGAGGAAGGAAGGAAGGTAGGAGGGAGGGAGGGAGGGAGGAAGGAAGAAGGAAGGTAGGAGGGAGGTAGGGAGGAAAGAATGAAGGAAAGGAGGAAGGAAGGTAGGAGGGAGGGAGGGAGGAAGGAAGAAGGCAGAAAAGGAGGGAAGGAAGTAAGGAAGGGATGAAAGAAGGGAGGGAGGGAGGAAAGGAGGGAGGAAGGAAGAAGGATCCTAAAAAGTAAGGAAAGGAGGAAAGAAGGGAGGGAGGAAAGAGGGTAGGCAGGAAGGTAGAACGGTAGGAGGAAAAAAGGAACAGTCAAAACAGACAGGGTCAGTTTGACCCGGGAGGACGACAGGAAGGTTAAAGATGTTTTAACATCAAGTTAACAATTTCATCTCAAGGTCTAGTTAGTAGCAGCTCTCATATCACAGATTCTTCCTCAGCAGACCTTTTCCAATTTAATTTAATCTTATAAGGACTTTACACCCGTGTTGGCTCCAAAAACTCAAAGCTTCACATTTGACTCAAGGTTGTTTTGACATCTGGTGTTACCGAGGGCAACAATGAACTTTACCATCCTGTTTTATAAAGGTGCTTCCAGACGGCCAGCAGTAAACATGGGGAGGGAGGGAGGGAGGGACGGAGAGGGAGAGAGGGAGAGAGAGAGAGAGGGAAGGAGGGAGAGAGAGAAGGAGGGAGAGAGACTGGGAGATGGAGGGGGAGAGAGAGACAGAGAGAGAGAGACGGACTGTCTGGGAGATGGAGGGGGAGAGAGGGAGGGAGATGGAGGGGGAGAGAGAGAGCGAGAGCGAGGGAGGGAGAGAGAGCGAGAGCAAGATGGAGGGAGGGAGAGAGAGCAAGAGCGAGATGGAGGGGGAGAGAGCGAGAGAGAGATGGAGGGAGGGAGAGAGAGAGAGAGGGAGGGAGATGGAGGGGGAGAGAGAGAGAGGGAGAGAGACTGGGAGAGAGAGAGAGAGAGAGAGAGAGAGAGAGAGAGAGAGAGAGAGAGAGAGAGAGAGAGAGAGAGAGAGACACTCACTCACTCACTCATGAATGCACACAATTACAGCCGAGGGTTTAAGATGGTTCAACTTTTCCAACTCGCCCCCGTGGCTCTCTGTGACCATGGCGACGACACAAACCACTGCGAGGGACACAATACAGGAGCTGATTTGAGTGGTATTTGAGGTTTTGTTTTTTTTTTTCTTTCCCTGAATTGTTCCTCTGTTCCACCAGCAGAGAAACAGATGGATCAATGAAGAGAAAACTGATGCTGGATCAGCTCAGAGTCTGATGATTTTTGCCTTTTATGATAAATAATCTTAATTTACTGTATTAATCACATTATATCTCTAACCTTTTTTTCTATTTTAAGTCTGTATTTAGCAGCATGATGAGGTTAACATTGAGTGGCAGCAAATCTGTGCTCCATGAAAACTGAAAAAGGTGTATTTACTGATAAAGAGTATGTGGTGTGTTCAAAAGCTTCCAGATTCAAACGGACCTTGAGAGAAGATTTTGTCAACTTCTCTTCCAAAGCTAGAGAATGAACTATGGACCTTTTTAAATTGTTAGAAACAGCTCATTCAGTCTGGAGCACTGAATTCTTTAGTTCAGGGGTGTTGACCTTTCCGTTTGGTATTCGCACATCCACATTTAGACGGCGACATTTTTTTAAAAACACATCTTTTATTTTTTTTTTTCTCCTCTATTTTCACCCTTCGTCTATACAGAGCTGTATTCAAGACAACTTTTCATCAACTCGAACTTTCTCTGCTGTTTAGAGGCAGGGATTCCCAACTTTTCTAGCTAATTGGGGCGGGGGGGCGCGGGGGGCGGGGGTCAGCTGGGTGTTCAGGTCATAACTGTAACAATAGTCCATAATAGCCGATGGAATTATGTACTTACTCAGTGTTTTTTGGCGAATCATATTGTTTCCTCTGGCCTAGTGGCAAATAGTTTACTTCTCTGTGGTGCATTGGTTGGGTGGTCTTGGGGGGGTTTCACATGCGGGGGGAGGGAGGGGGAGGTGTTGACAGAGGTCTTTAAATGACCCTAAAACTTGAAAATGACCAGGCAATGTGAATGTGGATGCACATTCTTTACAAAATGAATTGTTTCACAATGAATTGGATTTCAAAATAAAGCAACAGTGGAATAGTTTAGTCATTTATTAACCTTTGACCCCGTCTGTTTTCACTGTTCCTTCTTTCCTCCCTTCCTTCCTTCCTTCTTTCCGTCTGTCCTTCGTTCCTTCCTTCCTCCCTCATTCTCGCTTTCTTTCCCTTCTCTCTCTTCCCTTCTTCTTTCCTCCCTTCCTTCCTCCCTCCTTCTCTCTTTCTCTCCTTCCTCCCTTTTGTCTTTCCTTCCTCCATTCCCCTTTTCCTTCCTTCTGTCCTTCCATCTTTCCTCTGTCATTCTTTCCTTCATTCCTCCCTTCCTCTTTTCCTTTCTTCCTCCCTCCCTCCTTCCTTCTTTCCTCCGTCTGTCCTACCTTCCTTCCTTCTTTCCTCTGTCCTTCTTTCCTTCCTTCCTTCCTACCTTCCTTTTTTCCTTTCTCCCTCCCTCCCTCCTTCCTTCTTTCATCTGTCCTTCTTTCCTTCCTACCTTCCTTCTTTCCTTTCCTCCCTGCTATCCTTCCTCCTTACCTCCTTTCCTTCCTTCTTTCCTTTCCTCCCTTCTTTTCCTTCTTTCTTCCCTCCTTTCCTTCTTCCCTCCTTTCCTTCCTTCCTTCTCCCTCCCTCCCTTCCTTCTTCCTCCCTTCCTTCCTTGGCTCGAGGACAACAGGAGAGTTAAGGTAGCTCCTTCTAAAAAACCCACGTGACACGCTGTCCTCATCTCCACAGAATGACTGGTCAGCATGTTCTGGTGCTGGGAAACTAAATTAATCTTGTTGTCCCCCTTTGGACTAATAACGGAGAACACCTGCATGTTCGCTGATGCACTCATCTGAGGTGCAAAACATTTTCTTTGGCCGTGTCCTGTTGTTCCAATGTAATTATTTTCATCTTAAGTTTCATGTCAAACTGTTTCGTTTCGCTTCTGCTGATGGACGAGCGTGAAGTGCATCCGACTCTCTAGAACTTTCAGCTCTCACACGAGCAATAAACAATTTCTAATTAACCCTCCTGTTGTCCTCAAACCAAGGAAGGAAGGAAGGGAGGAAAGGAGGAAGGAAGGAAAGGAGGGAGGGAAGAAGAAGGAAGGAAGGAAGGAAAGGAGGGAGGGAGGGAGGGAGAAGGAAGGAAGGAAGGGAGGGAGGAAGGAAGGAAAGGAGGACAGAGGAAAGAAGCAAGGGAGGAAGGTAGGAAGGAACAGTCAAAACAGAAAGGGTCAATTTGACCCGGGCGGACGACACAAAGGTTAAAGGGATATTCAGTCAATTTTACATATTCAGATCATAATGGAAATCACTAATCAGATTGTAAAAGTAGTTATACAATATCTTATGAGTATGATGTCACAGCTCAGCTTCAGACTGTATTATTTTAAGTGTAGGATTTGAAAGATGTGAGAAATAAGGAGGAATGGAAGGTCTAACAAAGATATTAGTTGCGTTGATACTGTTTTTATTGAAATGTCCAGTATCAATATTCTGTTTGCCAATCATATGTGTATAGCACCTTTCATACAGGTTAGGGTATTTTTAAGTGCTTCTTCAGTAAGATACAGTAGCAGTAAAACAATTTGACACTAATGTTCAAAAGAAAGCCTAAGCTACATAACACAGATAAAAGACAATGACAAATAAAATAGATATGAGGGAATACAACATTTAAAAAAAAACATGAATATAATAAAATCAATTATTAAACAATATAAATAATGTCCATTAAACATTTTAATCAAAAGCCGGAAGGAGAGGTTTTAAGATTTAAAAATACCCCTGCTCTCAGATCCACGTCAGCTCAGAGCACAAAGACTATAAAAGCTGCTTCAACAAAAGCTTTGTGTCCTGCATGTCTGTACTGTAAGCATGTAGGAAGAGCTTTAAATACAGGTACAATCATTTTAACATCGACCTGGAGGCTAAACATGATCATGTTTTCTGGACCTGCATTAAACTAAAGCCTCTGTGGGATAATATAAATGCAGCTATTAAATACATTACAGGATAAGCCATCTCCTGTGATGTACCTATAGGGAAACATGGAGGCGGCAGTACAAAGACGAGATAGATATCTGGAAAAAATGTTGCTTATATCCAGCAAGAAAACCCCCCCGCTATAATAAGAAAACGGTGTAAAGCTGATCCTCTGAGGAAAGAGCAGCGGTTTGAGATCGTCCAGGATTTTTTATTTGATGGAAAAGTTGACCTACTTGCTGAGAGTTAAAGGAAAACTTCTTTTTTTTTTTTTTTTTTTCTACAAGAAGTGGGGAAAGTGAATAATTTAGATGAAACATGATGCTGAACAAGCTGCTTAACTGTGAGGATGTGAAGTAAGTGGAAAAGACAACATGTATACATATGACTTACCACAGCTAATTATGTCTTAAGTGTGCATGCTGTTCTCTCCACATCTGAAAACCCAAAATATAAATGAAAGTTCACAACGTTACAAACAAATACAATTAAAACATCTGGATGAAAACTGTCAGATAACTAATGTAGAGGGGCTTTAACATTCATGTCTTCCTCTCTTTTAACTGTTCCTTCTTTCCTTCCTTCATCCCTCTTTCTTTAATTTGTCCTTCCTTCTTCCTCTCCTCCCCTCTTTCTTTGCTCCCTCCTCCTTCCATCCTTCCTTCCTTCCTTTCTTCCTTCCTTCCTCCTTAAATCCCTCCATTCTTTCCTTCCTCTTTTCGTCCTTACTCCTTTCCTTCCTTCCTTCTCTCCTAAATTCCTTCCTCTTTTGTCCTTACTCCTTTCCTTTTTTCCTTCCTCTTTTCCTCCGTACTCCTTTCCTTCCTTCCTTTCTTCCTTCCTTCCTCCTTAAACCCCTCCATTCTTTCCTTCCTCTTTTCGTCCTTCCTCTTTTCCTTCCTTCCTTCTCTCCTAAATTCCTTCCTCTTTTGTCCTTACTCCTTTCCTTTTTTCCTTCCTCTTTTCCTCCGTACTCCTTTCCTTCCTTCCTTCCTCCCTTCCTCCCTCCCTCCCTCCCTCCATACTTACTCCTTTCCTTCCTTCCTTCCTTCTCTCCTAAATTCCTTCCTCTTTTGTCCTTACTCCTTTCCTTCCTTCCTTCCTTCCACCTTTCCTCCCTCCCTCCTTACTCCTTTCCTCCTTTCCTCCCTCCCTCCTTACTCCTTTCCTTCCTTCCTTCCTTGACCTGAGGACAACAGGAGGGTTAAAACAGCTGCAATATGTCCTTTCCTTTTAGTCCTCCTCCCCTCTTTTAGTATAGCATTGAAACAGTAGTTCGTTAGTTAACCTGAAATTAATTACATAATATTATACTTCAGAGCAGCAGACTACCTCTTCAGCATCTATCTCATACCTATGTGGGTGCTTTGCCTTGTATTTCACTCCTCAGGGTGAGGAGGAATAATTGGGATCTATCAATGTACTCACAAAAATGTAATAAGGAAAGCAGCAGTCAAATGACAAACATAATAATCAACATGGGGTCCATTACCTTCATTCCTTAGTGAGAGGTTTCACTTCTCCTTCCTTCCTTCCTTCCTTCCTTCCTTCCTCCTTAAATCCCTCCATCCCTCTTTTCTTTCCTTCCTTCCTACTTTTCTTCCTCCCTTCCTTCCTTCTCTCCTAAATTCCTTCCTCTTTTGTCCTTACGCCTTTCCTTCCTTCCTTCCTTCCTCCTTCCCTCCCTCCCTCCTTACTCCTTACTCCTTTCCTTCCTTCCTCCTTCCCTCCCTCCCTCCCTCCTTACTCATTTCCTCCCTTCCTTCCTTCCTCTTCTCCTTCCCCCCTTCCTCCTTTCCTCCCTCCTTACTCCTTTCCTTCCTTCCTTCCTTCCTTCCTTCCTCTTTTCCTCCTTCCTCCTTCCTCCTTTCTTTCCTTCCTTCCTCCTTTTCTTCCTCCCTTCCTTCCTTCTCTCCTAAATTCCTTCCTCTTTTGTCCTTACTCCTTTCCTTCATTCCTTCCTTCTTCCCTTCCTCTTTTCCTCCCCCTCCCTATCAATGTACTCACAAACATTTTAATAAGGAAAGCAGCAGTTGACTGAAATGACAAACATAATGATCACCATGGGGTCCATTACCTTCATTCCTTAGTGAGAGGTTTCACTTCCTTCCTTCCTTCCTTCCTTCCTTCCTCCTTAAATCCCTCCATCCCTCTTTTCTTTCCTTCCTTCCTACTTTTCTTCCTCCCTTCCTTCCTTCTCTCCTAAATTCCTTCCTCTTTTGTCCTTACGCCTTTCCTTCCTTCCTTCCTTCCTCCTTCCCTCCCTCCCTCCTTACTCCTTACTCCTTTCCTTCCTTCCTCCTTCCCTCCCTCCCTCCCTCCTTACTCATTTCCTCCCTTCCTTCCTTCCTCTTCTCCTTCCCCCCTTCCTCCTTTCCTCCCTCCTTACTCCTTTCCTTCCTTCCTTCCTTCCTTCCTTCCTCTTTTCCTCCTTCCTCCTTCCTCCTTTCTTTCCTTCCTTCCTCCTTTTCTTCCTCCCTTCCTTCCTTCTCTCCTAAATTCCTTCCTCTTTTGTCCTTACTCCTTTCCTTCATTCCTTCCTTCTTCCCTTCCTCTTTTCCTCCCCCTCCCTATCAATGTACTCACAAACATTTTAATAAGGAAAGCAGCAGTTGACTGAAATGACAAACATAATGATCACCATGGGGTCCATTACCTTCATTCCTTAGTGAGAGCTTTCACTGTAAAACCCACTCCAACGAGTCCCGGCAGTAATCACGTGCACACCAGCTGATCTGCTGTTTACAGCTAAAAAAAAAAAACTGTAAACGTATGAAACACAATCACAGAACAATTCAGTTTACTGGGTATTTATCCAAAGCAACAGAGTGACAAAGGACTAGCAGTTTCCGCCAATTGCTGCATGATTCAGTTATGAACACATTAGGGATTGGTGCTGTTACTTTGTGCCAAGTTTATTGAAGTGGTCTCAAATCAAAACAGCAGAACAGTGTGAGGAAAATACTTTGAAATAGATTAAATTACCAATCAGGAGTTGCAGTTTAATGCTAGGTAGGTCATTTTTATTTTAATGGAAAAGCAATCTCTGTTTTTTAACAGTTCTTTAACTGTTCTCCTAAATTCCTTCCTCTTTTCCTCCGTACTCCTTTCCTTCTTTTCTCTCTCCCTTCCTCCTTTCCTCCCTCCCTCCCTCCTTACTCCTTTCCTTCCTTCCTTCCTTCCTTCCTCCCTCCCTCCGTACTCCTTTCCTTCCTTCCTTCCTTCCTTCCTCCCTCCCTCTGTACTCCTTTCCTTCCTTCCTCTCTCCCTTCCTCCTTTCCTCCCTCCCTCCTTACTCCTTTCCTTCCTTCCTTCCTTCCTCTTTTCCTCCATACTCCTTTCCTTCCTTCCTTCCTTCCTTCCTTCCGTCCTTCCTTCCTTCCTTCCTGCATGATTCAGTTATGAACACATTAGGGATTGGTGCTGTTACTTGCCAAGTTTATTGAAGTGGTCTCACATCAAAACAGCAGAACAGTGTGAGAAAAATACTTTGAAATAGATTAAATTACCAATCAGGAGTTGCAGTTTAATGCTAGGTAGGTCATTTTTTTTTAATGGAAAAGCAATCTCTGTTTTTTAACAGTTCTTTAACTGTTCTCCTAAATTCCTTCCTCTTTTGTCCTTACTGCTTTCCTTCCTTCTTCTCTCCCTTCCTCCTTTCCTCCCTCCCTCCCTCCTTACTCCTTTCCTTCCTTCCTTCCTTCCTCTTTCCTCCGTACTCCTTTCCTTCCTTCCTTCCTTCCTTCCTCCTTTCCTCCCTCCCTCCCTCCTTACTCCTTTCCTTCCTCTCTCCCTTCCTCCTTTCCTCCCTCCCTCCCTCCTTACTCCTTTCCTTCCTCTTTTCCTCCGTACTCCTTTCCTTCCTTCCTCTCTCCCTTCCTCCTTTCCTCCCTCCCAACTTACTCCCTTCCTTCCTTCCTTCCTTCCTTCCTTCCTTCCTTCCTTCCTTCCTTCCTTCCTCTTTTCCTCCGTACTCCTTTCCTTCCTTCCATCCTTCCTTCCTGCATGATTCAGTTATGAGCACATTAGGGATTGGTGCTGTGGTCTCAAATCAAAGCAGAACAGTGTGAGAAAAATACTTTGAAATAGATTAAATTACCAATCAGGAGTTGCAGTTTAATGCTAGGTAGGTCATTTTTTTTTTAATGGAAAGCAATCTCTGTTCTTTAATTCACAGTAGAATCTGTATTCAGGCTGTAAATTAAATATAATGTAGTAATATTGTCTAATTTAAAGTGGTTTTCTGTGCAGTAGAACTTATTATTAGTGAGTATTAGAGACACTGGTACTGAATTTCCATCCAACATCTCACATTTAAGTAGCTTTTTCAAGCACAAAAGAAATCAAGGAACAATGCAAACACAAAAGAAAAAAAAAGAAATAATGATGAAGCATTGTTTAAAAAAAAAAAAGAAAAAAAAGAGAGAATCCATTTGTGGTATCATGCTGAGTCAAAGCTATAAACAAAAGCCTGTAATGAGATATGTGCTTTGAGCTTTTTACTGTTTCACCCGGAGAGATTTGTCTTGTTGGAAATAGTACGAGTACAGGAAGCTCTGAGACAAAAACAAATACATCCTTTCATAGCTTGGACATTAATTTGAATCTGCACTTTTCCCTCTTGCAATGCTCAGGGGGGGCGAATGCAGGATATGTATTCTCAAAATTTTTATGACGATGTGTTGTATCCATTTACTGTGGGGCTGCAGAAAGCAATCTGTGCATGTGTTAGAGGGCGGAGAAGCTTTTTTATTCTTCACATATTTCACTTTAATCACTAGAAATCAAGTCTGGGCCTTCATGTGCATTCTTTGAGAAAGCTGTAAATTGATGCATCCATCCAACATCTTATTTCCACAAGCATAACACGTACAGTATACATGCACACATATCATCAAGTGTAGCGATGCATACACAGAAATATATATGTCTCCTACTCCGTGTCTGAGCATTTCTCTTCCTTAATAACAGCAGATTTATTTATAAACTGGAACATTTATTACTGAACTACAGACATCTTCATCAACCCTTTCTCTTAGATATTATATAACTTCCAATAGGAGGATAATTATATTCTAAAGGGGAAACATAATGCAGCTTCAATTATGTCTATTTATCAACATGATGGGAAACATATGTAACATTTATTAACCCTCCTGTTGTCCTTGAGTCAAGGAAGGAAGGATGGAAGGAAGGAAGGAGGAAAAAAGGAAGGAAAGGAGGGAGGAAGAAGGAAGGAAAAGAGGGAGGAAGGAGGAAGAAAGGAATGGAGGGAGGGAGGGAGGGGAGGAAGGAAGGAAGGAAGGAAGGAAAGGAGGGATGGAGGAAAGAAGTAAGGACAGAGGAAAGAAGTAAGAGAGGAAGGAAGAAAGGGGAAGGAAGGAGGAGGAAGGAAAAGAAGGAGGAAAGAAGGAAGGGAGGAAGGAAGAAAGAGGGAAGCAGGAAGGGAAGGAAGGAAGGGAGGGAGGAAGAGAGGAAAGAAGGAACAGTCAAAACAGACGGGGTCAATTTGACCCGGGAGGACGACAGGAGGGTTTAAAGAATATTTCTGCATAGTCTTTATTGCAGATGTATTTATTATGTTTTACCTTACAACTAAAGCCAATGAAATAATATCTATATCAAAGTCTTTCTACTTCTGTGTGCATGGGATAAAAATGCAGCATTTACAACACAAAATCACATTTTAGAAAAAAACATTAGTAGTAGTAAGAAGAACCGATTGTGACCATCTTCTAAACATCTGTAGGTGGTAGCATCCTTAGTGACATATAAGATATAAGCTTCTGCAGTGTCACAAGATTTATTTCCATCCGGTGTTGTATTAACCCTCCTGTTGTCCTCGAGTCAAGGAAGGAAGAATGGAAGGCAGGAAGAAAGAAGGGAGGAAGAAGGAAGGAAAGGAGGAAGGAACTAGGGAAGGGAGGAAGAAGGATGGAAAGGAGGAAGGAAGAACGGAAGAGAGCAAGAAAGAAGGAAAGGAGGAAGGAAGGATGGAAGGGAGGAAGAAGGAAGGAAGGAAGTATGGATGGAAGGGAGGAAGACGGAAGGAAAGGAAGGAGGGGAGGAAGGAAGGTAGGAAGGAAAGGAAGAAAGAAGGAAAGGAAGAAGGAATGATGGAAGGGAGGAAGAAGGAAGAAAGGAAGGAAGAAGGAAGTAGGGAAGGGAGGAAGATGGAAGGAAAGGAAGAAGAAAGGAGGGGAGGAAGGAAAGGAGGGAGGTAGGAGGGAGGAAGGAAGGAAAGAAGGAAGGAAGGAAGGAACGCAGGAAGGCAGGAAGGAAGGAACAGACAGGGTCAATTTGACCCGGGAGGACGACATAAAGGTTAATTGTTCACCTACAGTAGGTCTTGTATTGATGATGGGAGAGTTGAAACCACTGTGCAAAGCCTTCTCCAGCACATCCCAAAGATTCTCAATGGGGTTAAGGTCTGGACTCTGTGGTGGCCAATCCATGTGTGAAAATGATGTGTCATGCTCCCTGAACCACTCTTTCACAATTTGAGCCAGGCAGTGTATTATCATACTATTACCCATTAGTTGGCAGTGGAGCTGATTTGAAGCCCAGAGTTGCAGCCCATGGTCGGCGCCATCTTTTCCATTTGGAGCCAGGACCTAAAATCCAAATAAGGAGTGCTGGATGCTGCCTTTCATGCTCTGGAAACATGCCCCTCTACCTCAGACCCAAGCTGAATTGTGCTAACAGAGCAGATACTATAATCAAATAACATTAAACTTAGTGAAATATTGCGACAACAGTCAAACTGAGAGTGAGTCCCAGAGCTGAGCAGGACAGCAGGTGAACCAACTGTCAATCACAGCTGTCAATCAACGTCCACACAGCAGACACCAAGGCTACTATAAGTCTTCAAATCTTAATGATTGAAGAGTGATAGTGATTGAGACCATAATGAGTCTAGAAAATAAAAAAAAAGATTGAAAAATATATTTCTAAAGAGAAGTTGAGGCTTTTTCAATGGGAGACAATTGGAGCCAACATCTATCGTTCAGTGGTGACATTAAACTCTAAGGTACATCCACATTATCTAGCTTAATTTTATTCTTCTTTGTCTTTTGTATCTTTCTTAACACTCCTGTTGTCCTCAAGTCGAGGAAGGAAAGGAGGAAGGAAAGAGCTAAGGATGGGAGGAAGGAAGGAAGGAAGGAAGGAAGCAAGGATGGAAGGGAGGAAGGAAAGGAGGAAGGAAAGAGGGAGAAAGGAAAGAAGGAAGGAGGGAGGGAGGGAGAAAGGGAGAAAGGAAAAGAGGAAGGAAGGAAAGGAAGGAAAGAAAGAAGGTGAGGAAGGGCGGGAAGGAAGGAAGGAAGGGAGGAGGGGAGGGAAGGAAAGAAGGACAGAAGGAAGGGGGGAAATAAGGAAGGAGGGATGGAAAGAACCGGGAGGGTGACACGAAGGTTAATCATAATCTATTATTGTTGTGTGTGTGTGTGTGTGTGTGTGTGTGTGTGTGTGTGTGTGTGTGTGTGTGTGTGTGTGTGTGTGTGTGTGTGTGTGTGTGTGTTATTGTCATGTATAAGGTAGAACAGCAAACTAAGCATTTCATTGCATTGTCTGAACCTCCGTATTTTTTTCACTATGCATTTTACAATAAACCTCTTGAATCTAGAATTGGCTTCAGCCTCGAGCTGTGGTAGTTGCTGCTTGGTCCAAACCATCACACCATAATAATAATAATTAAAATGTATGATTATAGCAGATTTAACTTGCTCAATAACAAAAGTCTGAATGTAGTGTATACTCCAGATGTTGCCTATAATGGTCCTGCCTCAAATGGCCATAATAATACAAGTACTATACTACTATGTCTAATAATAACTATACTATAATACCCAAAACCAAATTACACAGTGCTTTACATATTATACAACCATTACATCATAGTTTATTATACCAGCTTTACATTATACTAGTATTATTGCCATACAATAGTCATTCAAAGCTCTATATCAGGGGTGTCAAACATGCGGCCCATGGGCCAGACCCGGCCCACAGAGGGGTCCAATCCGGCCCACTTTCCTTCCTTCCTTCCTTCCTTCCTCCCTTTCTTCCATCTCTCTTTCCTGTCTTCTTTTCCATTTTCCGTCCTTCCTTCCTTTCTTCCTTCCTTTCGTCTGTCCTTCCTTCCTTCTATCCTTACTTCCTTCCTTCCTTCCTTCCCCTTTTCGTTCCTGTCTCCTTTTTCCATCTTTCGTCCTTCCTTTCATATTTCCTTCCTTCCTTCCTTCCTTCCTTCCTTCCATCCATCTGTCCTTCTTTCCTTCCTTCCTTCCTTCCATCCATCTGTCCTTCTTTCCTCCCTTTCTTCCATCTTTCTTTCCAGTCTTCTTTTCCTTCTTTCCTTCCTTCCTTCCTTCCTTCCTTCCTTCCTTTCCTCTTTTTAATGATCCGGCCCACATCAGATCAAATCGGTCTGTATGTGGCCCTTGAATGAAAAATGAGTTTGACACCTCTGCTCTATATACTGCCACATATACAAGGGAAACACTGGACTAAGATAAACAGCACAGTGCACATCTTCATCTTCAACCCAATTACAGACACAAAGGGAAAAATATATGCATATTTAGACAAATAATCCCCTATTCCTGACAGGCAAGATGATCTCAGTGAATGTTTATTGTGAATGAGTGTGTGATCCTCTGTTGGCCCTGACATAGATGAATGGTACAGCAGTCTGGAGCTCCATTATGAGGCATCTGCGCGGCAATCCCGACCACCTTCACACGATAAAGATGAGCCTTGTAACAGCACATCATGCCAAATGAGCCTTCTCTGTCACATCTCACCCAAAGAAAAGCAATTGAGCTGCTATTGTGTGTGAAATCAGAGATACGGTAGAGCAGGCACAGTGGAGTAAATATACGCACATATTTTTTTTTTTTTCTAATAATAGGCCTAGAGAGAGAGAAAAATGTGTTCATGTGAAACATTTATTAGATATGAAACACCTGCATTACTGGATTACACAGCAGTCTCTAGCATGCTGCTGTTCATAACTACATAAAACAGTACAGTCGTAAGAAATATGACTGAAGAGTATATGCAAGGAATTTGATTTTATTGATTTTAATTCATAATACTGGAAGGTATGAGTTAGCTTTAACCTTTGTGTCGTCCTCCTGTTCCTCCCTTCCTTCCTTCTTGCCTCCCTTCCGTCCCTTCCTCCCTTCCTTCCTTCCTCCTTCCTTCCTTCCTCCTTTCCTCTGTCCTTCCTTCTTTCCTTCCCTCCTTCTTTCCTTTCTCCCTTCCTCCCTCCCTCCCTCCTTCTTTCCTCCCTCCCTCCTACCTTCCTTATTTCCTCTGTCCTTCCTCCCTTCCTTCTCTCCTTCCTTCTCTCCTTCCTTCCTTCCTTCCTTCCTTCCTTCCTTCCTTCCTTCCTTCCTTCCTCCTTCTCTTTCTTTGCTTCCTCTCTCTTCCCTCCCTTCCTTCTTTCCTCCCTCCCTCCTACCTTCCTCCCTTCCTTTCCTTTCTTCCTTCTCTCCTTCCTTCCTTCCTTCCTTCCTTCCTTCCTTCCTTCCTTCCTTCCTTCCTTCCTTCCTTCCTTCCTTCCTTCCTCCTTCTCTTTCTTTGCTTCCTCTCTCTTCCTCTTCCCTCCCTTCCTTCTTTCCTCCCTCCATCCCCTTTTCTTCCTTCCTTCTCTCCTTCCTTCCTTCCTTCTTCCTTCCTCCCTCCTTCTCTTTCTTTCCTTCCTCTCTCTTCCCCTCCCTCCATCTTTCCCCTACTTCCCCCTTCCTTCTTTCCTCCCTCCTTTCCTTTCTTCTTTCCTCCCTCCCTTCCTCCTACCTTCCTTCTTTCCACTGTCCTTCCTCCCTTCCTCATTTCCTTCATTTTTCCATTCTTCCTCCCCCCCTCATTTTCCTTTCCTTCCTCCTTTCCTCCCTTGACTCGAGGACAACAGGAGGGTTAATCTCCCTTCTGTCTGTGGATTCCTACAATGGAGGGAAATAGAAATATGGCAAGCACACTATGGACACTGAGGCCCAAGCATACACCTGTCCAAATAGCCAAAACCATACTGTCTATTTTTCTATACTAAAGCTTAAACAGAGGAGGCAAAAAATATACAACAGAGGGTGCTTAGTCCTCTTAAGCCTCCTTGTGGACCGAGCCCATTTTAGGTTGATAGTTCTTAAATTGCCTGGTAGGAAGAAGTTTGGCCTTAATGGTTATATGAGGGGAAAATGGCCAATAAAGACCACAGATTACATCAAATCTTATAACATTATAGGTTGCAGCACTAAAGTATCTGTTTTTTGGGGGTGGGTATAAGAGGTTGATACCACTGCACCTCTGCTTCAAAGCATTTTTTTCCCACAATTACCCATCTATCAGTTTGACTTATAAGATAAGTTATTTAGATATTTCTATACAAAACTTGAGAAACTTAACAAACATTGCAGTCTCACTAGTGCTACATACACTGTGCTATATGTTGTCTCATTCTTAAGTTTTATATTAATTGTTTTCTGACATGCAGTCTTTTTTTAATAAATAAACATTTTAGTTTGGTCTATTATATGAACAAGAATCCACAGTCATGCTAGCGGCTCTGTAAGCTACTTAACCTAGCAGTGATTTGAGCTAAATGCTAACATCAACGTGTAACATGCACACTATGACAATGCTAACACTCTGGTGCTAAGCAAATATAATGTTTATTTGGACTTGAGATATTTCAATACAAAACTTTTTAAACACTGGATATAAAATATAAAATACAAATCTGTATGGTGAGCTATTTAAAGGTAGCTCAAAACTAGCACCTCACAGTGCTAAGCTATATATGCTAGGCTACGCTATATGTTAGCTAACAACATCAGAGACAAGCTCATTCTTAGTTCAATTTTTATGTTTATTGTTTTCTGAAATACAACAAGTGTTTTAGTTTGGTCTATATTAGATGAATCTATAGTCATGCTAGCAGCTCTGTAACCTACTGAGCCCAGCAGCGGATTGAGCTAAATGCTAACATCAACATTTAAAATGTGCACTATGAAAATGCTAACACACTGTTGCTAAGCAAATATAATGTTTGGTCAGACTTTAGTATTTAAATACAAAACTTTGGAGTCAACACTGGAGTCAAACAAAGCTGTTTTTTGAGCTATTTTAGGTAGCACACACACACAGCTGCTAGGCTATATGCGCTAGTTTGGTCTATATTATATGAATCTATAGTCATGCTAGTGGCTCTGTAAGCTACTGAGCCCAGCAGCGGTTTGAGCTAAACGCTAACATCAACAATGCTAACACACACAGTCATTTTATAATAAAGAAGAGAAAGCATTTCATATTTGCTTCAATTTGAGCAAGTACAGCCACACATGTACCAAAGTGCTTATTTATACTAATACAGGTGATGCTGTGAAAAACTTTAAATATTAACATCACAGAGCTACCATTAATCTGGGATGTTAATTAACACAAATGTTTATCACTCTAAGACTGAGGGTGATGGGATGGTCATTAGTTTTGCAGGTTTTTGGTCATAAACCAATGTACACATTTACATTTTTGACCTGATGATGGCACAAAATGAAACATTCAGAGATCACTGAAGTTATTACAGTTCATCTCGAGGGGAACCAGACTTCATTGTATATCCATCTAAAAGTCATTTTATATAAAGCCACAATGTTAACATAGAAGTGATTCCATATGTTAACATACTTATATTCAGATTTCCATTTGTTGCTTTAGGGCTATTTCAACATCGTTCCTTTTCCATTGTTTTATTGTTGCTGATTGCTGCTTAGATTCCTTGTGGTCATATATCACTGCCCACAGTATGACCTGGGAGCAACTGTGACAGAGCGCTCTGAATGAGGAACCAAAGCTAAAATATGGGGGAGAACAGGATCCTTATCTGCACTTTGAATTTTTAATTTAGCTCTTCAGCTCATCTCTTCCTGTTGATTTGGGGGGCTTTCACCACTGTTGACCGTCACTATCGTCGTTCTTCATCACTTTATTCTCCCAGTCGGATCACATCAGGTATTATTTGATAGTTTCGTGCCACAGCTGCTTGTCAGGCTTATTGATTTTCCATCCAATAAACATCATTAAAATATCATCAGTATGGATTTGTATGGACATGATAAGAGATGATAAGAGCCAACTAAGCCTCTCAGCTGCCTTTTTTTTAACCCTCTTGTTGTCAAGGAAGGAAGGATGGAGGAAGAAGGAAGGAGGGAGGAAGGAAGGAAGGACGGAAGGAAGGAAAGGAGAGAGGGAGGACAGAAGGGAGGGAAGAAAGGAGGGAAGAAGGACGGAGGAAAGAAGGAAGGTAGTAGGGAGGGAGAAAGAAGGACAGAGGAAAGAAGGAAAAAAGGACGGAGGGAGGAAGGATAGACAGAAGGGAGGAAAGGAAAGAAGGAAGGGAGGAAGGAAGGAAGGGAGGAAG
The DNA here is from genome assembly GCA_021039105.1 of Scomber colias. Lineage (NCBI taxonomy): Eukaryota > Metazoa > Chordata > Actinopteri > Scombriformes > Scombridae > Scomber > Scomber colias. The sequence continues at coordinate 54,830 of JAJDFG010000830.1, forward strand.
GAGGGAGGAAGGAAAGAAGGAGGGAGGAGGGACAGACAGAAGGAAGGAAGGAAGGGAGGACAGAAAGAGGGAAGGAAAGAAGGACAGACAGAAGGAAGGAAGGAAGGAAGGAAGGGAGGAGGGACAGACAGACAGAAGGAAGGAAGGAAGAGAGGAAAGAAGGAACAGTCAGAACAGGACGACAGGAAGGTTAAAGTAGTCGCTACACTACCTCCATGCCTTCTCGAAGCTTAAGTAAACCTCTCTGATGCTTTATAGGAAAAGCCCCCATGCCCATCAAACAGCAACTTCATGATACTGTAGCTGATGCATAAGTCTCATTTTCCATATACTCTGCTTCAGCCTGGAAAGTCCCTCTCAACAAGAACAGCAACACACAAATATCAAAACAGCATCCACAAATGTACACATTTCACCACAGGACAAGGACTCACTAGAGGGGATTGTATATTTAGGGGTGAGACATTATATCAGGGGTGTCAAACTCATTTTCATTCAAGGGCCACATACAGCCAAATTTGATCTCATGTGGGCCAGACCAATAAAAAAGTTTGGAAGGGAGGAAGGAAACAAGGAAGGAAAGAAGGGAAAGGTGATAGGAAGGAAAGAATGGAGGGAAGGAAAGACAAAAGGGAAGGAAGGAAAGAAGGAAAAGGAATTAGGAAGGAAAGGTAGGAGGGAAGGAAAGACAAAAGGAAGGAAGGAAGGAAGGAATGAAGGAAAGAAGGAAAAGGAATTAGGAAGGAAAGGTAGGAGGGAAGGAAAGACAAAAGGAAGGAAGAAAGGAAAGGAAAGGAAAAGAAGATGATTGAAAGATGAAAGGAAAGGAAGGACAGAGGGAAGGGAACAAAGAAGGAAAGAAGTAAGAAAGGGAAGAAGGAAAGAAGGACAGATGACAGGAGGGAAGGAAGGAAAATAAGACAGGAAGGAGAGTGGGCCGGATTGAACGCCTTAGCGGGCCGGTTCTGGCCCCCGGGCCGCATGTTTGACACCCCTGCATTATATATTGTGGCTGTTAGACAATGACTCACATGAAGGCCTGTTGCAGGTTATCTTCTTCTCTTATCCCCGACTGAGTTCTGCAGCTTCCACGGGCTTTGTGATGGGCTTCTCCTCTGGGGGGGCCATGTGAAGAATGTGGAGGAAGCCCGTAGAAGTCCAGATGTGACAACTACTATTCCCTTAACAGAGAATACCACACCAAGATACTCTCGCTCGGTTATACATCTTCATTCCTGGGATGTTCAGCGTATTCCAGGAGGTACTTTAACAGGTTATGCCTTGTTGTAATTCCTGTTTAGTTGTGTATTAAATCAGATGTGCTTTACTACATGTGCCAGTATGTCTTTGCACCTGTAGTAAACTAAGGTAAGCAGATGGGTGTAGTTTATGTGTAGGTGATAGTGATATATAGCTGGTGTTTGCTCTTATAACCACAGGAAGTCATATTTCATCCTATACGGCCATTTTTCCCAAATTTCTACCAAATTTCTCCACTTGTTCTAGATATAAAGATCAGTTTGCTTGTCTCGGGGATTACTATTCAGTTTGTGGGGAAAAAAACAGACAGTTTAATGTTTTCTGTGGTTCTGGAGAAGCTTTACAAGGATTTCAGGGGGAAAAAAAACCCCCAAAAACCCCAAAAAACCCTGATTAAGTCATCAGGATTGTCTCATCCTTTGCTTTCTTTGAGTTGGAACACACAGACAATGTTAAACCTGTGGGTGTGGGTATGTTCAACCTCTGATTCTTCCATTTTGACTTCACATTTTAATCTGTCTCTTGTGAATCCACCAACGTTTTGGAAGTGCAATGTGAAATGTCTGGAGTAGCCATTTAAAGGATCATTTTAAATCTGCCATCTGACATGTTATCAGATATGAATATGCACTGTATACATAATGGCATAATGGAGGTTCAAGGGTGACCACATGAGCACAGTTTAAAAAATATTAATACTGACACTTGAGAATAGCTTGTATACCATCAGAGCAAAGAGCATTCACATTTGATTGTTCTGGTAAAGTGCTGCATGAATACTGATCCTGTTTGTTACAACTCTTGCTTGAGGGAAGGAATATGAAGGAGGAAACACAGTTTAATTGAAAGTTAATGTTTATTAAGTAAATTAAAAGAAAACAAAGAGCAAACATAATGACTCCTGCAGAGTGTGTTGGCTGACAGAGAGGGAAGAGGTGAAAGAAGAAGAGCTTATAAGAGCAGTACTTTAACTAAACACTTCTTAAAACTATCTGCACAACCTGGCTCTGCTGATGCATAATAGAGAATATTCCTCCTGTCTCAATTTCATAACTCGAGTCAAATGTCAGAATTGCTCAATTTCAAGCAACTGAAAAATGTACCAAAACCTTCTGTCCTTCCTTCCTTCCTCCCTACCTCCTTCTTTCCTTCCCTCCTTCCTTCCTTTTCTTCTTCCCTTCCTTCTTTCCTCCCTCCCTCCTTCTCTCTCTTTCCTCCCCCCTACCTTCCTTCTTTCCTCTGTCCTTCTTTCCTTCCTTCCTCTTTTCCTTTCTCCCTCCCTCCCTCCCTGCGTCCTTTCTTCCTTCCTTCCTTCCTCCCTCCCTCCTTTCCTCCCTCCTTTCCTTCCTTCTTTCCTCTCTTCCTTCCTTCCGTCTGTCCTTCCTCCCTCTCTCCTCTTTTCCTTCTTTCCTTCCTCCATCCTTCCTTTCCCTAACCCTTCCTTCTTTCCTCCCACCCTCTCTCTTTCCTCCCCCCTACCCTCCTTCTTTCCTTTGACCTTCTTTCCTTCCTCCCTCCCTACCTCCTTCTTTCCTCCGTCCTTCCTCCCTTCCTTCCTCCCCCCTTTCCTTCCTTCTTCCTCCCTTCCTGCCTTGACTTGAGGACAACAGGAGGGTTAATGCATATAAATGGTTATGAACAGTACCAGGACTCCTTTCCATTGGTGTGAATGATAAATGGTGTCCTCTATGTGCATGTTTGCAGAAAATGCTTAATATACTGTTGAGCAAAGAGACAGTTATAAAGTGTGAAGATGAGGTCTCTGTGCACATGTAAAATGCATGCAAACAATGATGTTGGATAAATAGATTATAGATTTTAAAAAGTGAAAAATGAAGTGTACATCCCACAGAGAGAGATATGTCATCACATGCAGCATGTTTCCTGGATGTATCCTTGACGGCTGGAGCTACTGATGGCAGACAAATTGCTACCTTTGACTCCTATAAAATGTATTTCTCCCAATTTGCCCCATCTAAGTCAAGAAGTGAGCCATTTGCTTCATTATTTTGAAGTGCTGACACCAACGCTTGTCAGGTTTTTGACAGGCTGAAATGTTTTAACTGCCATTGAGCTGAAGTAGAAATATTGGAGTATAGTTCCACTTTTTTGTCTTTTTTTTCTTTTCGTCCAAGTTAATGAGAAAATTCATTACCAACAAACCCAGAAATGCATGATAGAGGTGTTTTTTGTGTAGTAAAATTGTCCTGTATGATGATAATACCTCCCATTAAAGTCTCATTTATGCTAATAAAGGTAGAGGACACTGAGCCATGGTCATGTTGATCACCAGTGAGATTAAATTGTTGGGGCTTGACAGTTATTATGACCTAATCTCCTGAGGAAAAAAGATAATTGTTTCTGCACAGATAGGTTTCGTTCTTGTTGAGTGCGCCATCGGTGAATTTGCAGAGCGGCAGACAATGACATTTGGTCAAAGTCATACAAATAAGCAACTCAGAGAAAACAATCCGATGCAATTACAATGCTAAATCTGCCATTGTAGGCTGAACTCCACATGCTCCACTGGAGAGGTTCAATGGTTGTCAGTAGAAGACTGAATGGATTTTGTAGGGTAAATAAAAACTGAGAGCAGCTGTTCACTTTCTAAACTCCAAGCATGGACTGTGAATCTTAAGAGCTGTACTAACACTAATCTATATACTCTACATATATCCTTATTTAAAAGTTCTATATGTAGGAATCTGGGAGTCCTTTGCATTAGTGACCCTGGTGGCTGTTAAGTGAGCTGCAGTTAGCATCCTCTGGCTTCAGCTCACATGACTATTACAGGTGATGTCTTATTCCTCATTTACACATCTCATAATGAAGTATCTCTCACTTCCTGTCAGTAGTGGTTGACAGATGCCGTTAGCTGTCTTAGTAGTTGGAGAGCTAATATCTGCAGGGTGTTTCTACTTGGATGGATGGCACTGTTTTTGTTGTGGTAGATGTTGGTGTAACTGTTGTTCAGTCTCCTTCAGTCTGTGTTGTGTTGTGTGTAGTATGGACCGACACTCTTCGACTTTTGACCGTTTATTGCCTGAATACAGCATGAAAATCCACTGGTCAGTCATGTAGGCACAGCAATGTTAAGGCACAGCTCTATAGAAAAGTTAGCAAATGTTAGCTTAGCTTAGGCGCTAAGGAAGCTAACTACAGTTTAAACATTGACACTGATCATTATTCATAACACACTATATCTAACACATCAATCTAAAGGAATTGACATTTATTCTTGACCTTTGGGAACACTTTGAGAACAAATTAGTCTAATGTTAAATATAGTAACATTATTTTTAGCCTTCAATCACTTCTTCAGTCTTATTCTGATATGTGACATAAATTATCACATTACCAGAGGTTCATCCACCCATTAATTTGCTGGAGAAGATAGAGAGGAGCATCTTAACCCTCCTGTTGTCCTCGAGTCAAGGAAGGAAGGAAAGGAGGAAGAAGGAAGGAAGGGAGGGAAAAAGGAAGGAAGGTAGGGAAGAAGGAAGGATGGGAGGGAGGGAAGAAGGAAGGATGGAAGGGAGGGAGGAAGGAAAGGAGGGAGGGAGGAAGGAAGGAAGGTAGGAAGAAAGAAGGAAGGAAGGAAGGTAGGAGGGAGGGAGGAAATAAGGAAGGAAGGAACGTAGGAGGGAGGGAGGGAGAAAGGAGATGACGAAGGGAGGAAGGAAGGAAGGGAGGAAAGAAGGAACAGTCAAAACAGACGGGGTCAATTTGACCCGGGAGGACGACAGGAAGTTAAACTGCCAAAAAGAAGTGAGTGCATCTTTTTTGAGCTGAGATAATTTAGCTATAAGCAGCATCTTAATTTCATAATAATAGAAACCGTGACTGTTCTGGATTCTGACGAGACACAATATGGTTTCACATCAGTGCATCTGGACAGATGTTGTTTTTGTTGATAACATATGGTGCAACTGTAGCTCTCACAGTAAAGATTTGTCTATGCAGCCTTGGCACTTTTTTTGCAGTATCTCTTTTATACTGTCCCTATAAAGAGTGTCCTTCCTCCTCTATCCTCAAGCCTTGTACCAGAAACCACTAAGGTCAGTGCTTATCAAGGATCTTCCAGTCCTTTTTAAATGCTTCTTGAGTGAGGAGGCTTACAGAGGAGCTTGGAGCAAGGAGATGTATCATAATCCCAAAGGGATCCATGGAAACCTCAGTATGAATAAATTATTTAAAAAAAAAAAAAAAGAAAAGAAAACTAATTCAAAACCTTCAGAACAGTCAGACCAGATCAGAACAGGCCTGAGGATAATTAGCTTGATACCAAAGTGCTGTCGACCTGAACAGACCCGGCTAAAGAAAGAACACCAGCATTGGCAGCAACATGATTCATCACCAATTAATGAGCAGTGCAGTCAAAAAAGGGCAGCCATACTTGACATTTTCCCTCATAATCACAGTGGCTACGGAGTCCAGTCAGGTATGAGACACACATCTAAAACCCACAGCAACAAAACAGGAAAAATGATTAGAGGTGTGTGTGTGTGTGTGTGTGTGTGTGTATGATCTGAATGAAAATGCCTTGTCATTGTCTCGTCATTAGTCAACCGGCCTTCTTTTCTTCTTCTTCTCATCCAAATGGGATCTGAAGAGTTAACCACAAACCATTTCTATATTTCATTTTGAGGCTTTAACCCTCCTGTTCTGTCCTCGAGTCAAGGAAGGAAGGAAGGGAGGGAGGGAGGAAGGAAGAAGGAAGGAAAGAAGGAAAAAGGAAGGAAAGGAGGGTGGAAGGAAGTAGGGAAGGAAGAAGGGAGGAAAGGAAATAAGGAAGGAAGGAAGGTATGAAAGAAGGACAGAGGAAAGAAAGAGAGAAGGAGGGAGGGAGGAATAAGGAAGGAAAGGAGGGAGGAAGGAGGGAAGAAAGGGGGATGGAGGAAGTACAGACGGAAGGAAGGAAGGGAGGAAAGAAGAATAAGACGGGGTCAATTTGACCCGGGAGGACGACACAAGGGTTAATACTTGATTGACTTGCTAATGGCCTCGTGTCTTTTATGCTTTCAGTAGTAATTCTAATAATGTCCAATTGGTATTATATAGTCTATATCAGGGGTGTCAAACATGCGGCCCGTGGCAGAGAACCGGCCCGCCAAAGGGGTCCGCCCCGGCCCACTTCCTGTCTTCTTTTCCTTCCTTCTTTTCATTCTTTGTTACTTAATTCCTTCCTTCCATCTTTCCTTCCTCCTTTTCTTTCTTTGTTCCTTCCTTCCTTCCTTCCTTTCTGTCTTCTTTTCCTTCCTTCCTTCCTTTCTGTCTTCTTTTCCTTCCTTCCTTCCTTCTTTCCACCTGTTCTGTCTTCCTTCCATCTTTCCTTCTCCTCCTCCTTTTCCTTCCTTCCTTCCTTCCTTCCTTCCATTTGTCCTTTCTTCCTTCCTTCCTTCCTACTTTCCTTCCTTCCTCACTCCTTGACTCCTTCCTTCCTTCCATCTTTCCTTTCTGTCTCCTTTTCCTTCCTTCCTTCCTTTTCTGTCTTCTTTTCCTTCCTTCCTTCCACCTGACCTGTCTTCCTTCCATCTTTCCTTCTCCTCCTCCTTTTCCTTCCTTCCTTCCTTCCTTCCTTCCTTCCTCACTCCTTGACTCCTCCCTTCCTTCCTTCCTTCCTTCCACCTGTCCTTCCTTCCTTCCTTCCTTCCATCTTTTTAATGATCCAACCCACATCAGATCAAATTGGACTGTATGTGGCCCTTGAATGAAGATGAGTTTGACATCTCTGGTCTATATAGTGACACTGATAAAGGATTCATAGTTATAAGAGCAGCAGACATACAAACATAGTTATTTCACATTCTCATCAGACACTGGTGAGACAAACAGACAGGATGTCCTTGTGGTCTAGTGGTTAAAGATGCCGACTATTTATAGCAGATGCACCTGGTCCATCTGGGAACCTTTGCTGATGTTCATCCCTCTCTCTCTCTCTCTCTCTCTCTCTCTCTCTCTCTCTCTCTCCCCCATTTCCTGTCACCTCTACTGTCTCCAATGCCCCCCAAAAATACTTAAACCTGCAATAACTGCATTTTTTTTGGGCTATACGCAAACAAGTTGTGAACTCGACATATTAGTTAGCAGTTACCGAGCAACATTATCATTCATTTGGAGATGTGTTTCTGTCTCCAAATGAATGATAATGTTGCTCCAAAAGTGCAATATACACTCTGTTTTTCGCTCTCTAACAACTCCACTATCTTTCTTTTGCATCGTTGTTTGGATGAGCTAAGATGCAAGGAGGAGAAACAAGAGAGAGAGGGAAGCACTTAGAGGTCTCTTGTGCCATTAGATTTGTTGTTTACAATGTAAAACTGGGTGAGGCTGCAGGTTGAAAGCAGCTGACTCCAACAGAATCAACAAGCAGGAATCAGGAAGGCGGCTTTGGTGCTGAGAGAAGTAGTCTGAGGTGGAGTTGTCTCAGAGGAGGGATGCTACAGATACCGCACAGATTACCGTGCATTATGGACAATGTCTCTGCTGCCTTGATGCCATACCGACTGCACAATAATACCTCTGAAAGCCACTGGGAATCACTTGTTATAGTGCACGTCAAAGCATACAACTCAGATCATACACATTTTGTGCAGCTATTCGACAAACAGCAATTACCTGCATGCATTTGATCCTAATTACACCAGAGTATCAGACTGTTATTATGGACAATAGCAACATCATCACCTGCAATTACTAGGTATATTTGTCATAATGGCCATCATCGTGGATAAAAGATCACTGAACACTCATACAGACATAATCGCTCACTCTCAGCCCTTGTAGTGCTGCCATTCACTCACTTATACTGATTACTTGCTTTTTTACTTTCTGTACTGTATGGCTTTAATGCACTGCATCACACAAGGCCACTAGTAAGGCCTCACACACACACAAACACACACACACACACACATATACAGGACCCCCACTGGAAGAGGGATCTGTCAGCTCTTCCAGATGGTTCATCTGACCTTCCTCTAACAGGCAATTTATCAGGGACAGTGCTTGTTTTCTCATTAGTTTGTATTTTTGGACCAAAAACAAATAACTCAGAAAAAGACAGAGATCAGAATATAAGTAGACAATTAATCACCAGGCCTACTAAGCCCAGGCTGTGAGGCGGCTGAGCAGCTCATCTGATATGTTGTGACTCACAACACAAGGCTTTAATTGGTGCCATGATGCACTGCGCTGTGTGTACCGAGCATTAAGGTGTGTACAAAGTATTACTAATGACAAACAGCATTGCAAGTCCCATAAGGTGGTGCTGGGGCAAAACCATCACCCATCACCCATCACCACCACAGAAAGCTAGTCTGGTTTCCAGCAGCAGTACTTCTGGCTTGCTAGCATGTCATAATGAGACCAACTGGCAGCATTTCTGGGTGTCATCATGTCCTTGTTGCTGCTGCTGTCCTGACTCCTACTTGTTGGCCTGGGAGTGTTGGGATTTGGAACGAGATAGCATGAATCTCAATGCATCCATGTTACACCCTTCTGGTAAAAAATCCTTTGCTGAAGAAGCTGCTAGTGACACATGCCAACAGCGGAGTTAGGCCATGTACCCTTCGTTCATCTGATTGAGGACAGTACGTTCGCAGACGATGCCAATGCAGAGAGCTCTAGGAAAACAACACAGAGTTATGCTGAGTGACACATGTACGTTTGGCGGTGCTTTGTCCGTTTTCAAGAGGGGAAAAAACTGACATTGACACTTTCTCATAACGGTACACTGAAATATGTTTCTGGAGACATTGTGAGGTGGTTAATCTGCAATGGAGTAATTTAATCTTGGCTCATATTTGATCAGCACTGCCTAGTTTGACAGTTTGATCTGAGTTTTTGGACGGACCGCTCAGTCATTGGTCCTGCATGAACAAATCAGGTGCTAATCTCTAATCTAATGGAGTTTCGTAATGTTGATCAATGGCAGTGTGGTATCCCTATGTGTGCACCCCTTATATGCCCCCATTCACATAGATAAACAGGCCAGGATGGGTGGTAATCTGTTTGAATGGGAGGGGGCGGGGGGCTATTGAATCTCCCAGACCAAATAAAACCTTTCTTTGGCAGAGTTGTCAGGTTCTCAGGCGATGTCTTCACCGTAAAGGCCTTCCATGCGTCCTTTACGTTGGCATGGATGTTAACCAATACATCCACCAGGGGGCAGTACAGAGTCAAAAGTTCATGACAACAACAAACTCAAAAACAAACATGGCGACTGTGGAGGAGATATTGATAATGTTCCTCTTGTTTAAAGTTTCTAACCAACTCGCCAAACCTTTCCTCAAAAAGCTCCGCCATTGTTATTTCTTCTTCGTGTCTCACTAGAGCTACGTATCGAGTAGTGACAGCAACACTGCCCCCCCCCCACCCCCCCCCCCATGGTTTCCGGTGGTACTGCTCCGTTAAGCTTTATGGAAACGTGCAGAAATACGGATGAAATGAACGCAGAGCACGGACAGGAGGCTTCGTCTGTATCCGTATTTAACGTTGAGCATAAATGGGCCTTAAGACCTCACCAGTTTATTCTACATAGTGGATTCTGGGCAAGAAAGGTTCAACACATTGCTAGTCACATCTTAGCAAAACATTAACCCTTGTGTCATCCTCCCGGGTCAAATTGACCCCATCTCTCTTTTGACTGTTCCTTCCGTCTTCCCTCTTTCTTAAATTTTTCCTTCCTTCTTCCCCTCCACCCTTCTTTCTTTGCTCCCTCCTCCTTCCATCCTTCCTTCCTTCCGCCTTTCCTCCCTCCCTCCCTCCCTCCTTACTCCTTTCCTTCCTTCGTTCGCCCTTTCCTCCCTCCCTCCTTACTCCTTCCTTCCTTCCTTCCTTCCTTCCTTCCTTCTCTCCTAAACTCCTTCCTCTTTCCTTCCTTCCTCCTTTCCTACTCCTTTCCTCCCTCCCTCCCTCCCTCCTTACTCCTTTCCTTCCTTCCTTCCTTCCTTCCTTCCTTCCTTCCTTCCTTTCTTCTTTCCTTCCTTCTCTCCTAAATTCCTTCCTCTTTTCATCCTTACTCCTTTCCTTCCTTCCTCCTGTCCTTCCTTCTGTCCTTCCTTGACCTGAGGACAACAGGAGGGTTAAATAAGCCCCATGAAAGAAGAAAAAGGAAAAAGACCTTTTGTAATAAACTTTATGAAATGCATTAGATGACTAAAATTCTGGGGCAGAAGCTGCTTTGCTTATTATTTCACTCAAAGGGCACCAACAAGGTTTTCAGCAAGGTAGTCTGGACTAATACTTCATTAGTAGGCATTACACAGAGCTCTCCTCCTGTGTGACTCTGAACTACTGCAGAAAGATGTGCCGAAAATTGTCTACCATTGACATAAGTGGTAGTCTGGCTGTGTGGAAGGTAATGCCTTGCCTTGTTTTCAAGTGATTAGCAATCCTATAGAACATTGAATTGATTTCTGAGCCAAAACAGTAAAGTTGAAGGTAGAAAAAGCAAAACTGTGAGCGGAAAGACATTAAAACTCTTTGGAGAGAGTTGGCTGAAGTGTTTTGTGTTGGTTTATAGCAGGTGGGGCGTTCTGGTCCTCTGAAATGAGGCCAACGCGGAAGTAACTTAGAGCTGCATTCTATCAAAAGGCCACCAGGGGGCGACCGTCTCTATACAAGTCAATGGAGAATTCACCAACTTCTCACTTGATTTCTAACCTCAGTAAACGTTTTCAAAATGTGTTTATGGTCTCAATCGCTAGTTTAAAGCCTTCTTCAATGCAGTATGATGTTCATTTGGGACATTTTGGCCTCCCTGATTTTATATGTGATGATAAAGCAGGGTATGCATTAGGGCGTGCCTACGTCCTGATTGACAGGTTGATTGACCAATGTCCCTGAGATCCAGCCCTCGCAACCATAGCAACCTCCCCGCTCCGCCCATGACTCCGCCTCATGCCCATATAAGTAGAATCTGTGTTTTTATTTTTCCCAGCATGCACCTGAAACTTTCAAGATGGCGCTGCCCAGATTCGAAACTATTGGCTTCCGAGCAGCAGTCCACAAACCAATGGGTGACATCACGGATGTTACGTTCATTTCTTTTATACAGTCTATGATTTATAGCCATTAGACTCAATGCATCCATTATCAAGGGGCCGGGTCACAATGCTCACCAGCTCCTCCTGCGGGATCCCAAGGTGTTCCCAGGCCAGGAGGAGATATGCCATTGGACGCATAAAAGAAGGTAATTAGTGCAGCTTTGGCATAAGGCAAAGATCAAAGTCATAGAAAACCTTAACAACAGCTGCTATGCTTCTGCTGTGCTGCATCAATGTTGTGCTACTTTTTGCTTCTTCCCTTGACAAAGAAGAGTTATTAATAACACGATCACCAGGGGAAGAATTAAAGCTTTCTTCTTATTGTTGTGTGAGAGAGTCTCAATACTGAAAATATGTGTTACTGATGATGATATCTTACTGAATTGTCCCAGTTTTAACCTTTCAAAAAAAAAGACAAAAAACCTAGAAACCAGACTCTTCTTTTTAAAGCTGAATTTCTTTAACAGCTTCTTCAAAAGCATCCAATAGAAAGTACAGCAAGATCCCCTTTTTACTGGGTCATTTGGCAACACGTCAGAACACCTTCTTTGAGATATTTTTATACAAACAGGTCCTGCCTCAGAGAGTTTTTTATATTTCTTCTCTAAACAAAGGACTTATTGCATCAGAAATACTTGAGAGAAATCAAAAGGCTTCTAGGTCGGAGCACTTTGTGATGGGAAGTGTAAATACAGAGCGGAAAATCAAGTTAGGATGCACTCAGCGCTCGTTTGCTGACAGAGTGAAATGAAAGCAAGGTGCAATAAGATCTGTGGAGGAAGAGTTTGCTGAAGGTGAGCCGTGGGAGAATCGTAATGAGCGAAAGATCCACATGTGATTGACTAAGAGGCTGCTAATTTGATTTTAGCCTTCCTTGATGAGCCAGTCAGCAGTCGGATGGGGGCGAGGGAGAAAAAAATGAAAGTGGGAAGAAAAACCTGAGGTCAGTTGCTTTCCACTCAGTTGCCACATCAAAGGAGAGGAAATATGACAAGAGTCAGCAAGCAAGCAACAAAAAGTTAGTTTCTCCAGGTTTCTTTACTCTCACTTCTTTTCTTTTTTTTGCAGAGTAATTAACTAAATGGCATCAGGAGAGTGGAGATATGACAGGAGCTGCATCACGCTTCACTTTCATTCACAGCATCACGTGTTTGTTAGGGAAAGTAGATGAAAGGTGGGACCATGCTGAGCAGGTTGTTGAAACAGGAGCCAGGTTTAATTTTTCACTTTTTTTTTTTTTTATATCACGAAAACACCACGAGAACAAACAAACCTAACCGCTCTGACTCACTCACTGTTGCTGGGAGGATCTCATAATTTATTAGAAGCTGCCACAGGAACATTTCAATCTGCAAATATAAGAATCCATTCATCATCTCACATGACACCACTAGCAATATGCTGCTGATTTCCTAATACTTGGCAGGCTTGAATCTTTCTCATGTCCAATCCAAAGAACTGTATAAACATTTTAAAGCAGGGTCTGGTCTGGTTTTCTAGCTAATGTCTTTTGTTCTCGTTCGAATTTCCCTACATCAGCCGTAAAAATATTTATATCCACTCTTGATTATTGAACTCGTGCTCATTGCAGCTTTGACATCCGCCTGCAATTCTTCAACTTTTCTGCTCAAATCAAATGTAATCTCATCCAACATCTGCTAGAGCTCAGGAGGAAACCTATGCTGGTGTCAAATGTAAATGAAGAGTTTAAATGTTACACACTGCAGCACATTACGTACAAAAAAACCTGCAATTAAAAGCACAACTTTCTGCAGAACTGTACTTTAATATCAGACAGTGATGATTTATGGGAGCAGAATCAGAGCTCTGGGTTCATATTCATCAAACATCTCAGAATCACTCCGATGAATCATGCTGAAATTTAAACTATAGGACTGAAAAATACTGTATAATAATACCTCAGAATAAGAGTTGAAGGTTATTTATGAATGTGATGCTGCTGTTTTAACCCTTTATATACTGTCCAGGGTCAAATTCAACCAATTTTTACTTTTTAAGAGTTGTAAAAACACAGACTTTTAAATAAAATGCATACATTTCTTTTTGCTTTTGTGCAGCTGATACAAATTTTTGAATATGCAAATGTACACAATTAAAAAAAACACAATTTAAACATATTCGTATTCTTCATATTTTATAAAATGTTCTCCTGGACTATTAACCCTCCTGTTGTCCTCAGGTCAAGGAAGGACAGAAGGAAGGGAGGAAGGAAAGGAGTTGGGAGGAAGGAAGGAAGGAAAGGAGTTAGGAGAGAGGAAGGAAGGAAGGAAGGAGAGAAAGGAGTAAGGAGGGAGGGAAGGAAAGAAAGAAAGGAATAAGGAAGGAAGGAAGGAGTAGGGACGAAAAGAGGAAGGAATTTAGGAAGGTAGGAGAGAAAGGAGTAAGGAGGGAGGGAAGGAAAGAAAGAAAGGAATAAGGAAGGAAGGAAGGAGTAGGGACGAAAAGAGGAAGGAATTTAGGAGAGAAGGAAGGAAAGGAATAAGGAGGGAAGACGGAAGGAAAGAAGAAAGGAGTAAGGAGGGAAGGAAGGAAGGAAGCACGGAAGGATGGAAGGAGGAGGGAGCAAAGAAAGAGGGGAGGAGGGGAAGAAGGAAGGAAAAATTAAAGATAGAAGGAGGAAGGAGGGAAGGAAAGAAGGAAAGGGTGGGGTCAATTTGACCCGGGAGGACGACAGGAGGGTTAAATAGTGATTTGTGAATGTCAGTCAAAGGCCTAATGAAACATTTATGAATGACTAATGAATGTGAATAGATGTGGAGACTAATTATGAGACAGTTTATGAGGGTTAATAACAGTCAGAGCTACAAAGCAGAAGCTATAATGATATGTTGTAATTTCCTCACATCTCAATTGAATGAAAAAGGAGGGTTATAGTAATCCTTGTGTGTTTATATCTATTTATATAATACATGTGCTTTTCCTTTGTGTGGAGGAAAACCCTTTCACCAGGCATGTTGCAGTATGAGAGACACATGATAAGTGAAACCCAATGAAGCAGAGTGAAAACCACCTAAACAAAGCATTAATAATGGATAGCTGCACTATCTTCTGGGTTAAACACTGCAGGAGGTAAGTCATCTGGTGAAACCAAGCATCTGTGGCCCAAACAAAAACCCTCTGATGCTCTGATCTCCTCCCCTCCACCCACCACCACCAACCTCTCTCATCTCTCCATCCTCTCACCCCTCTCACCCCTCTCTCTCTCTCTCTCCAAGAACCTAATACTTAGGGGACTTTGCAGCTATTTAATGTTTTATGCCCTTTAAAGCCAAAAGAATGCTAATTTCTGTGGCCTGCTACCAATTTTCCTCCGTTTCACTCTCACCCCGAAATTACAAATCTGTTGTCCCCACGGCCCTATTTATCCCCGGTGTTACAGCTGGGGACAATTATACACAGGAAGCTCGCTGGGGGACGTATTTTTGGGAGCAGCCAGGAAGTTAACAGCGGATCCATCCTTCAAGGATTCAAGAAAAAAGGCGCAGCATAAGGCTACACGGGGGGTGGAGGTCGGGGGTGCACTCTGGCCACAGGGGCCTTCTGGGGTCTCTCTCTCTTTACGCTGTGAACCCCCTTACCAGTTCATCGCCACCACACCATGACCCTGTGAAGATTAGCCAAAACAAGACATGGAAGCAGGGTGAGTGGGAGGGGATGAAAGAGGGGGGAGAAAATGAGAACTCTGTCCTTTCTCTGTGTTTACCCCCCCCCCCAAAGTAAATGAGGGAGGAAGGAAGGAAAGGAGAGAGGAAGGGAGGGAGGAAAGGAAAGAAGGAAGGAAGGAGGGAAGGGAGGCAAGTAAATAAGGAAGGAAGGAAGGAAGGAAGGTAGGAAAGAAGGACATAGGAAAGAAAGAGAGAAGGAGGGAGGGAGGAAGGAATAAGGAAGGAAAGAAGAAAAGGGAGGAAAGGAAAGAAGGAAGGAGAGAAGGGAGGAAAGGAAAGAAGGTAGGAAAGAAGGACAGAGGAAAGAAAGAGAGAAGAAGGGAGGAATAAGGAAGGAAAGGAGAGATGGAAGGTAAGGAGGGAGGAAGGAAGGAAGGAAGGAAGGAGGGAAGGAAAGAAGAATTACACGGGGTCAATTTGACCCGGGAGGACGACAAATGTACTCCATTGGAAAAAAACTTTGTGAATCATGACCTTCCTTGGCGGATCCATCCTTCAAGGATTCAAGGATTCAAGGAAAAAGGCGCAGCATAAGACTACACAGGGGGTGGAGGAGGTGGGGGGGGGGGCACTCTGGCCACAGGGCCCTTCTGGGGTCTCTCTCTCTTTACGCTGTGAACCCCCCTTACCAGTTCATCGCCACCACACCATGACCCTGTGAAGATTAGCCAAAACAAGACATGGAAGCAGGGTGAGTGGGTGGGGGATGAAAGAAAAGGGGCAGCCCCCCCACCCACCCACCCACCCACCCGTCCTACTGTGCACAGCACTCGAGTGTTTTCAGGGACCCTAACCGTCATATTTCCGGGTATAAGATGTCTTTGTCTCTCGGTCTCAAGCTGTCATCTGTGGAAGTTTTGTTTGCTCGTGGAAGGCGTGTGAAATCGGAGGACTGACCGTGTCTTGTCTCCAAAACGCAAACAGCATCTTCATTTCATTTTCTTTGCACAGCAGGAAGGGGGGGGAGTAAGGGGGGGGGGGGGGGGTGAGGTGAGGTGGTGAGGTAGGAGGGGGGCAAAACAAGGAAAAAATTGACCTTCCTCCCTCCCTCTGTCCTTCCTTCCTCCCTTCATTCTTTTTTCCTTCCTCCATTCCCTCTTTCTTACTTTTCTTCCTTCTGTCCTTACTTCCTTCCTTCCTCACTTCCTCCATCTGTCCTTCTTTCCTTCCTCCCTTCATTCTTTTTTCCTTCCTCCCTCCCTCTTTCTTACTTACTTTCCTTCCTTCCTTCTTTCCTCTGTCGTAGCGACGCCATCGTTGTCCTTTCGAAGTTCTGCGTCGAGGGAACGTGTTGTTTGGGTGTGTGTGTGTGTTTGTGTGTCTGTGTGTGTCTGTGTGTGTGTCTGTGTCTGTGTGTGTGTGTGTGTGTGTGTGTGTGTGTGTGTGTGTGTGTGTGTGTGTCTGTGTGTGTGGTTTCAGAGGGGTCTCTATCTGTATCTCCCGGTCACAGTAGCATGTAGCATGTAGCATAGCGCTATGTGCTCTAATAACAGAAAACACATACCTTTTGTTCATTATTAATAGATAAAGCAACTGCCGGAGGAACTGACGCTTTGACCGGACCAATCACAGCCCTTGCGGTCCGCGTTGCCGTGACGAGTAGTTAGGATTTTTTGTAGGTGCACGTCAGGCTACGGCGTACGGGTCTGCGTCGTCACAGAGAGCTCTACGTAGGTACGCCGTAGGTACAACGTAGAAGTATAAATCAGCCTTTAGGAGGAGGGAGTAGGTGAAACAAGGATAAAACTGACCTGCATCCTAAAGGGAAGACGATGAGGCTTCAATCACAAATGTTTCTTAATTTATTCAAAATTATGCACAAAACAACAAAACCCTTCATCTGAATCATGAAATGTGAGAAGAGCACTGCTTTTTAAAAAAACCTTGTGAATCATGACCTTCCTTACAGCATGGTGTGTATGTGTGTGTGTGTGTGTGTGTGCGTGTGTGTGTGTGTGTGTGTGTGTGTGTGTGTGTGTGTGTGTGTGTGTATTGATGGAAACTCTGTATTTGCTGTGTCATGGCCGTTCATTAGAGCAGAATTAGACGATGATCACATCGGTATGGAGCTCCAGTTTGTGGTCAGCATAGATTTGACTATTACCTCTGAACATTGTGAGAATAAGACAGTAAGGAAGGAAGGAAAGGATGGAGGGAGGGAGGAAGGACAGAAGTGAGGAAGAAGTAAGGAAAGGAGGGAGGAAGAATTAAAGAAAGGAGGGAGAAAGGAAGGGAGGAAGAAGGAAGGAAAGGAGGGAGGAAGAAAGAAAGGAAGGAAGGAAAGGAGGGAGGAAGAAGGAAGGAAAGGAGGGAGGAAGGAAGGAAAGGAGGGAGGAAGAAAGGAAGGGAGGAAAAATTAAGGAAAGGAGGAAGGAAGGAAGGAAGGAAGGAAGGAAAGGAGGGAGGAAGAAAGAAAGGAACGGAGGAAGAAGGAAGGAAAGGAGGAAGGGAGTGTGTGTGTGTGTATAGTCATTGTTCAGAGCAGTGGACACATATATATATATATACATATATATATATATATATATATGTATATATATATATATATATATATATGTATATGTGTGTGTGTGTGTATTGATGGAAACTCTTTATTTGCTGTGTCATTGCCGTTCATTAGAGCAGAATTAGACCATGATCACATTGGTATGGAGCTCCAATTTGTGGTCAGCATAGATTTGACTATTACCTCTGAAACACTCTGAACATTGTGAACATTGTGAGAAGAAGACATCAAATTGAATCCACACAAAAGCTGTTCAGACTTTCTGGTTGGTGGTTCGACTTGGAGTATAATCAGAGGGCTGCGCTGCATTACAGGGACCATCTTATTGTCAAGAAACATTCCAGCATGGTTTTTCCTTTTCTTTTCTTTTTTTTTTTTATTTATTTAAAGGGATTTTAAAATATTTATTGTGTTGGGATTTGAGCAGTATAGTCATGTTATACTGTCCTGTTCCATTACTGCTGTTTCCCTTTCAGTTAGGAACATAAACTCTAACAGACTTTACTAATTGGTGCATTTTTTTAGACTCTGTTTTG